>JAVTVY010022060.1:0-84266 GCA_036873755.1 Hanleya hanleyi
ATTTGACCAACCGTTTACCATCATTAACCGAGTGTCGCTAGAGACGATGCTGGAGAAACTGAACACCGTGGATCCCTTGGAATGGGCCCAACGACAACGCCCCAACACCAAGTGGACAGTGGACAGTGTGACCAATGTTACGTTCTTCGTGACCAAGCTGACCGACCAACCCATCGGGTGAATGTATTCACCCAGGCACTGATAGATACTCAGAATGCACAAGCAACTATCTGAGGATATGTTACCTCAACGGTATCCTGGGCTGCCCGATGATGATTACAATAAACGGTTCAAAGCGAACATGGCCGAAGATGGAACTTTCTGAAATGAAGACTTCTGATTGGACAAGAATACATCTAACGGACAAAAACGAATATGACAGATGCAAATGGTGGCCTCTGATTGGACAAGAATCTTCTTGAATTGTAACACCAAGTGGATAGTGGAGATAATGACCAATGTTGCGTTCTTCGTGGTTAAACTGACCACCACCTCCATCGGATGAAAGTATTCACCCACGCACTGATAGATACTCAGAATGCGCAAACAATGCGCTCAACGGTATCCTGGCCTGCCCGACGCTGATTAGAATAAACGGTTCAGATGGCACTTTCTGAAATGGAGACTTCTGATTGGACAAGAATACATTTAACGGACAGGAACGAATATGAAACATGCAAATAGTGGCCTCTGATTGGATAAGAATCTTCTTGAATTGTAAATATACCCAACGCGGCTCCCCCAGCGTGGGTATGATGTAACATTGGGGAGAATAAACTATATGAAAAAAACTTCTTGTTGTTGTTGTTGTTGTTCTCTCATGTGTCATCCTTGTTGTTGTTGCTGTTGTTGTTCTCTCTCTGGTCTATATCATGGCGCTATGTTCGAGTGTTAAGGTGTAACGACGGGCGTTGACGGGCATCGCTGCATTTCGAAGAATTAGTGACAATTCCATGGAATATCAGAGCTTCTGAGCTATTTCACCAGGGCGTTGAAGCATTAAGAATGGTGTTGGTGGGCGTTGCTACAAGATGACACCTCACACGGTCCATTTGGACCGCGGATGGTCCATCTCTACACCAAATAACGTCCTTCACTGCTAAAAAATGCCCACTTTCGCTACAACTTGTACTAATGACGTCACCAATGACGTCACAGATGCTGTAAATATCCCTGAAATCAGGGTCTATCCTCCGAGAGCTACAACATGACACCCCACACGACGCATTCGCAACGCGGATGGTCCATCTCTACACCAAATACCTTCCTGCACTGCCCCAAAAGGCTCACTTTCGCTAATACTCCTACTGATGGCGTCATCGATGACGTCACAGATGCTTCGGACATGCCTCAATTCGGAATGTACACCCCGAGAGCTACAAAATGACACCTCACACGACGCATTCGGACTAAGGATGGTCCATCTCTACACCAAACTCACCCCCACGCACCCACAAAATGTCCACTTTCGCTACTACTCGTACCGATGACATCATCAATGACGTCACAGATGACGCGGACATCCCTCAAATCGGAATGTACACCCCGAGAACTACAAGATGACACCTTCCAGGACGCATTCGAACCGTGAATAGCCCCTCTCGACCCCAAATATCTTCATGTACTGCCCCAAAATGGCCACTTTACTTACTACTCGTACCGATGACGTCACCGATGACGTCACAGATGACGCGAACATCCCTCAAATCGGAATGTACACCTCGAGAACTACAAGATGACACCGTCCAGGACGCATTCGAACCGTGATTAGCCCATCTCGTCCCCAAATACATTCATGTACTGCCCGAAAATGGCCACTTTCGCTACTACTCGTACCGATGACGTCACCGATGACGTCACAGATGACGCGAACATCCCTCAAATCGGAATGTACACCCCGAGAACTACAAGATGACACCTTGCAGGACGCATTCGAACCGTGAATAGCCCATCTCGATCCCAAATACCTTCATGTACTGCCCGAAAATGGCCACTTTACTTACTACAACCAACTGCGCCTGCGCAGATTGACGCGACTTGCATTCAAAAACACGCCATTCGGACTCTACCCCACACAAGCTTCACTTTGACACCCTCCACGACCCATTCGGACCCATAGCGGTCCATCTCTACCCCAAACACCTTCATGTACTGCCCCAAAATGGCCACTTTACTTAATACAACCAACTGCGCATGCGCAGATTGACGCGACTTGCATTCAAAAACACACCATTCTGACTCTACCCCACACAAGCTTCAGTTTGACACCTCACACGACCCATTCGAACCGTGATTAGCTCATCTCTAACCCAAACACACCCCTACATAGCACCCAAAATGCCTGTTTTCTATACTACGGCCAGACTGCGCATGCGCAGACTATTGAACACGGACGAACCATTAGCCCAGTCGGATGCTCCTGCACGAGAGCTTCAAAATAAGACCTCACTCGACCCCATTGGACCACCAGGGACTCACCTAGACTCCAACATGTCCACCCTGTATGGCCCTATACACCCATAGCCATGCAGTATAGGCCTATGGGCCTACCCAGGCCTTGGTGACTTTTTTCAAAAATTTCACCAATTCGCTCCGCAACCCTACCCATCGTGTTCTAAATGTCGAGACGTGAAAAACGAGACCCCACAACCCTACCGCAAATGTGGAGAAGTGGGTTTCCCAGGGGGACAAACATCGGTCCTATACCCCAGTATGGGAATATATATTTATATATATATGTCTATATGGGGCTATATCGTACTTTTTCAAAAATTTCACCGATTCGCACGGGGACACTTCCTATCGTGTTCTACATGACGAGACGAGTAAAACGAGACCCCACAACCCTACCGCAAATGTATAGAAGTACGTTTCCCAGGGGGGACAAACATCGGTCCTATACCCTAGTATGGGACTATATGAGGTTCGGTGACTTTTTCAAAAATTTCACCGTTTCGCTCCGGGACACTTCTTATCATGTTTGTTTTGACGAGACTAAGAAAACGAGACCCCACAACCTATACCGCAAATGTGGAGAAGTAGGTTTCCCAGGATGGTCCTATACCTCCCATACCCCATATAAGCATTTTCCCGTAATTTAGAATAAAGTCCGTATTCCGTATTTTTTCAGGAAAATTTTTACATACACCCACCCTGGAACTAGGGGGAGATAACTCTATTGACAGGCGAGCCCCGTTAAGCCCGGCGACCTATATACCACCCATACCCCATATAGGCATTTTCCCAGGTTTTTCGATAAAGTCCGTTTTCCGTTTTTTTTTTCAGGAAAAATTTTACATGCACCCACCCCATTGCCTGAATGCCTCTTCACCTAGGCTTCACATTGATACCTCACACAACTCCATCGACCCATTAGGGCTCCCCTAGCTCCAACACGGCTATTTGCATACCCTTGGGCCACCGCGCATGCGCAGAATGCCGCTATTTCAACCCCACACCCAGTCCATTAGATGCCCCTTCATGAATGCTTCACTTTGATACCTCACTCGACCCCATCGGTCCACTAGGGGCTCCCCTAGCTCCAAAAAGCTATTTTCATACCCTTCGGCCACCGCGCATGCGCAGAATGCCGATATTTCAACCCCACACCCAGTCCATCAGATGCCCCTTCACATAAGCTTCACTTTGATACCTTACTCGACCCCATTGGTGCATTAGGGGCTCCCCTAGCTCCAACACGTCTATTTCCATACCCTTGGGCCACCGCGCATGCGCAGAATGACCCAAATTTAACCCCACACCCAGCCCATCAGATGCCCCTTCACGAATGCTTCACATCGATACCTCACTCGACCCCATTGGTCCATTAGGGGCTCCCCTAGCTCCAAAACGTCAATTTCCATACCCTTGGGCCACCGCGCATGCGCAGAATGCCGATAGTTCAACCCCGCGCCCAGCCCATCAGATGCCCCTTCACATAAGCGTCACCTTGATACCTCACTCGACCCCATTGAACCATTAGGGACTCCCCTACATCCCAAAACGGCTATTTTCATACCCTTCGGCCACCGCGCATGCGCAGAAGGCCGATAGTTCAACCCCACACCCAGCCCATTAGATGCCCCTTCACATAAGCTTCACTTAGATACCTCACTCGACCCCATCGGACCATTTTATCTAGGGACTACTTTTTCTCCGAGACCGAATCACCGCCAAAACCGCGGCCAAACCGCATCACCGCGGATGAATACATCCTGAATACATCCCCTGCAGCAATTGGAACTCTCCTGGATTGGAGGTAGCTTTTGGTCTTTCTGCCGGAACTATATTGCATTTGACCTCTGTGACCCTCCCGTGACCTCCCTAATATGCAAATTTCTGAGGTCAAGGGACCTCATTTTACTCTTTGTATACTACTGGTACTTCTCATCCTGCCAAGTTTTCACAACAAGATTACATAATTTGTACGAGTGTCCCTCTAGTAACAAGGATGGTAGGGTACTCCATGCAGATAATCGGCAACTACCCGTTTCATCAGCGATGCTTTTGTCTTGCTGTGTAACGTTATTCAAACTTTGCAATTCTCCATCTGCAATAACCTTGCCCTGAATGTTGACAGTGGACCAGTCCTTCTGCTTACGAAGATCTCTTAGTGACATACACTTTGTCGCCTCTCGTTTACAGAGAAATGGTAGGTTATCTTCCGTTGTGGCTACAGTGGAGACATGATCGAGGATAATATCTTTTTCACCAAACTTGTTGAGTGAATCGCCGTACCTTATATTACGGAGCTCAATGGGGGCTGTGGAGTGTGATCCGGCCAAGAGAACATCTCTATGTGCAGAAGGGTTGAATGTTCACCGTGTGTATTTGGATGCAGTTTGTAGGATGAAATTTGAAAATCGTGTACCTGTCTTGGACATGTTCACAGGTGTTACTGAGTGAACAAATCCTGCAATCGTTTCTCATTTGTCTTTTGATTGTGGTCTGGATTGTTTTGATCCTAATGGAGTAGGTGCTGAAAGAGTGTAAGTGATACGCTTCTTTTTAGGAGCAGAAACATCAGTGACTTCAACAGAATTTGAAGGTGTAGGATCCGGTGGTGGTAAGCTGTATGGAGTAGTGGAAGGAGGTGTTTGTCCTGAAGTACTGGAAGGAGATGTAGATCCTGGAGTACTGGAAGGAGGTGTAGGTCCTGATGGTGGTAAGCTGTTAGGAGTACTGTATGGAGTACTGGAAGTAGGTGTACGTCCTGATGGTGATAAGCTGTTAGGAGTACTGTATGGAGTACTGGAAGGAGATGTACATGTAGGCCCTGGAGTACTGGAAGGAGGTGTAGGTCCTGATGGTGGCAAACTGTTAGGAGTACTGTATGGAGTACTGGAAGGAGGTGTACGTCCTGATGGTAATAAGCTGTTAGGAGTACTGTATGGAGTACTGGAAGGAGGTGTAGGTCCTGATGGTGATGGGCTGTATGGAGTGCTAAAAGCAGATGTGGGACCCAGTGGTGGCGAGTTGTATGGAATACTGGAAGCTGGTATATGCTCTGGTGGTGCTAAGCTGTTAGGAGTACTGGAAGGTGGTGGAGGACCTGGTGGTGGCAAGCTGTATGGAGTGCTTGAAGACAAATTGTCTGGATCATCTATTCTTCTGGAGACAACAGGTTTTTCTGAAGTCCCGCATAATTTAGCCTTGGACTTCCGCTTCTTAGAGCTTGAAAGCATTCTGAAATGAAATATAAGGATATTAGATTTTGGTGAGGCAGATGTGAATACATTAGTGTTGAAAATACCCATAAGGTATAGCTAATTGTACAAGAAGATGATCGGAATAGTGTACAGCAATGTTGCTGCATATCGTATCAGGTAGTTGCTTGTTGACGTAAATATGATCTAACAATGATCCAGAACGGTAGGTTGGCTTGGTGACATATAGCGAAAAACCATAGTATTTGAAGAGCGTTTTTACTGATTGATCATCTTTAAGTAGGTCAATGTTGAAATCCCCAGATATGATAGTAGGCACTGAATCTATTGGTAAGTGGGCCAATAGATACTCAACTGAATTCAACAAAGTACTTTTATGTGTGTTTGGAACATTGTACGAAATCACCAAACAAATACGGATACTTGGGTTTCGGCGCCAAGCTACTAATGCAACTAAATGTTCCAATTTAGGCAACTGGCGGAACGTCCGAGGAAAATCTAATAGGTGATATTCCCTATTGACATGAATCATTAGCCCACCATGGCAGTTGTTTGCCTTTCTATCTTGTCTTAGAGGTATATGAGGCTCACAATGGGCGAAGTTCTGAGTAATATCCGAGGGTTGCAGCCATGTTTCAATGATGCAAACAAAATCTGCATCCCATAACCAATGATCTTGTAGAACACATTTAGCATGGGCATGGAATGAGTTTGTGTTGAGCAAACTTATTTTCAAGAAATTATCCGATGGACTTGCGACAGTTTGTGGGATATGCTGATGAAACGGGTTTTGACTATGCAATCTCTGCATTTCCTTAACTACTTTTGGATTTATTCGTATAGATTTTTCAGAGAATTCTCCAAGAAGATGCAATCCGGATAGTGTTAATGTATGGCTTAAAGCAGTGTACATTTGGCCAGTTTGAAATCTACCATGACATGAAACATAAAGTTCTCTTTCTGTTTTTCCTTGTTCTTTATGAATTGTGGTTGCCCAAGCAAGTGTAAGAGGAAACCGTTTTCTCGTAACTGAAATTGGACTGTATCGTCCAAGCCTCATTTTGTTTTCGTGTTGCGGTATTGGAGTGCAGTTGTCCTGAAGGAAGTTTGTAAATGAACTGCGTTGTTGTTTTCCTATGTTCTCATGGTGAAATTTTACAAGGATGGTTGAAGAAAGACATTCATTCTGTGTCAAGAAACCCGTAACCGTACCCTTTGCACCATTGACTAATCCATCTTCAGTTTTCAGGTTAACGGTGAGCATGACTCGTGCACCCACCGCTAGGTGGAGTTCTTTGGGTAGGCCACCAGCATTTTTTACTTTCGAAGAAACTTCCACCTGATTCGTTGTATCATATTTTGAATCTTGCGCCATCAGTTTTAGAATCGGCTGATCCAAAGTGCTTAATATTTTGTTGTTATGTTGATCAACTTCTGCATTGGTAAGAAACACATGAGGTGCAGACGCATCATATTTTGGGTCTTCATTAGATATTTGTCTACTTTGCAACACCTTGAAATCTGCTGGTGTAAACTTCCCGTCACGGACTCGGTTCAAAAGATCTGCAAATTTTTTATCATCTTTCTGTCTCATAACTTCAGTAAGCTCAAGGATGACAAAATGTTTGGTCCATAAAGCACCATACAATGCTGTCATTTCGTCAGAAGGAATACTAAAAACCGGTCGTTGCATAACTGGCTGTAATTGAAATAAATCAACAAATGCTAAAACAGAAACTTCACCAAATGGTTCAACTACACCCATTATATCGCACAGCCTGTGATGAACAGCAAGGAGCAGATCTGCTCCTACCATGGAAATTTCATCAATTATAAGGATACATAACGTACTCAAAGACTGTCGAAGTGTAGCCAGTTTTTCGCTGCTAAGACGGATGTATTGTTGGGGCAGAGGGACAGGCAAAACGAATGCTGAATGGAGTGTAGAACCATTAATGTTAAATGCTGCTGTACCTGTTGGAGCTGTAAGAAGAACCTTTGTGATATGTGGAGAGTCACCGGGTATGTGGAGACAACGCAAGGTAGTTTGTACCAAAGTACGTATCAACTGACTCTTCCCAACGCCGGCTCCTCCCGTAATGAAATTTTGGAATGCACTTGGTGCAGATGATTGGGTATTAGCAGCTAACACGTAGTCAGTACACCACTGAACTATGAAACGATGAACCCTGTTTTGTCCTTCATTTAGGGACAAAGTCATATCAAACCACTGATCGTTTGTCAGTGTCTGTGGTCGTATTTCATATTTGAATGGTATCGAACCAACATCAGTTGAAGACTGGTGGTTACTTTGATCATTACTTGGTGTCAATACCAAGAACTGGCCATCTATTTGTTTTGCTTGATGCCCGTCACAGTTTTCTTGTTCAACAGTTGCAGCCAGAGTACTCATTATCTTCAAGTAACTGTATGGCTTGATCAACTTCTTCACGTTTAGGCTCATATCTACAACGGTTTAAACTCATGGATTCTTTAACCAGGTCGTAAATACTCGCATACGTTCCGTCCTGTCCTTTGAGATGATCCTCATTTCTCCAAGGATCAAAAAGGAGGAGGATAGAATGGGCATAGGCCTCCATTTCTTTTGTACGGGAATATTGATGGTACCTAATTAAAAGGGGTTTTGTACGTTTAGTCAGTGTTCCAAGGTCATTCTGTAGACTTATGACGTTGGGAAGAGCCATGTCTACTTCAGAATTTTCATTACGATGATCAGAATGGCTTTCCCCAAGGAAATCCGGTTCAGTCATCGATGGTTTCAGAGGTGTTTGGCAGTAATGAGTGACAAAATCTGCCAAACAAAGGTTTTCAAGACTTCTCGGTCTGGCTTCATACTTTTCTAAATTGTTCAACTGAAAAATGTTAGTTTCGTCATCTTCCACTTGCTGTATAACCGAGGTTGGTTTTAACATAGCAATCCTTTTTTCAGGTAAATCAGTTGATACGAATACAATAGATCTGGAGCCTTTTGTCATAGGGATTGATAATAATCTGTAAACTGCCTCTTGGGCACTAACCTCTCTGTGGCTAAGAAACTTTTTAGCCACTTGCTGCATTTGCTGTTTCTGACCAAATGGTGCTGAGGACTTGCTTACTGATTTCAAGATGTTTCCAAGTCCCTTCTCTGCTTTTTATTGTTATACTATATATGTTCAAGACCCCTTTTCAATGATCTCGGGTACACTGCAGTGAGCAGTATTCACTCTGTAAATAATCAGTCGTAAGTACTCACTTTGTAAGAACAGTACTCACTTTGCAAGCAAGATTTCACACTTTTTATTGTTATCCTATATATGTTCAAGACCCTTTTCAATGATCTCGGGCACACTGCAAGTGAACAGTACTCACTTTGTATGTAATCAGCTGTATATACAGATTGTTTCCAGTACAATATTAGCTCTGTAGAAGGCATTAGGTTAATGCCGCAACGTAAGCATTAAATATACTATTTCCAGAGACCAGTTTTACGTTCCTAATTCCAATTACATATCCTGAATGAATGAGAATCTACATTCTTACCTTCTCTGCTTTACTGATAGAAGAAGCAACATACATGATACATGCATAGACATTAGTCACATACTGTATGTCCATGTTTGCTTCCCATGCTAACAGCAACTCTTTGTTGTAGTTGTTGATATTCACTTCTTGTGTACTCCTTTTCAAAAGCACACATGGCTGTCCACTTTGGGTTTCTAACCAGAGTAATGCAGTGGTGTAAGTCTGCATGCTGATATTAAGAGATGCCAAAATGGTTGAAATCGAAACTCCTACATTTTTGTTATCTCTAAGTTCAGTTGCTATTGCGTTCAGTGTGTCAGTGTATAGCTCTTTCTGACATGCAGAGAGTTCAATTTCAAATGGTTGAAATACATACGTTCGCAGGAGAAGAGGCCGTGGGAACTTGAAACGACAAACACAGTTTGCTCTCTTACAGGAATTGGAATGTTTATGCTTTTGTAAGGTAGAAACAAGGAAGTACAAATCTGAGTCAGATTTTACATTGGGAAGTTGGCAAGAAACGTGCTCATCAATAAAGCTGGCGACACCGTCACAGTCTAACTCAATTAATGGGGCATCTTTTACCCGTATGAGCATGTGTGCGTGTGGTGACCCTCGTTGTTGGAATTCAATGCGATATTTGAAGTCCGCAACTTTACCTATTGAAGCTTCTTTAGCTAAGACCACTGTTTTCATGAATGTATCAAGACGGTGATTAAAATGCCTAGCAGCAGTCACAGGATTAGAACGCAACCATGTACATTTCGTTTCCCATGGCATATGGGATACATCCTCATCAGTGTATTTGTGACCATGCTGGTTTGCAATGACTTGAATGGTGTCGGCCCATTTGAGATCTGCTGCAGATAGTGTTAAAAACCAAGTACATTTTCCTAATTGTCTGATCATACCAAACAGATCAAACATCAGTTTTTCGAAATATGCTGGTGATCCTCTGATGCGATGTAGGAACTGAAAAGCCAGATCATCTCGAACAAGTTGTCTTGTTCTTTCCACAGACTTCAGGTCAAATGCAGTAACATTTTTTGACGATTTGGTTTTACGAAGTGCTATAGACATACTGCTGTGGACGTCGTTCAATTCACAACGATACTGTATATAAAACAAATACTCAGTGCTAGTTACAAATCGTGTATCACAATTTAACATTCCGGCTTTGAAATATTGCTTAGGTGTCAGTTTCTTTGTTCTAAGTTCATCAAAACCGAAGCGCCCATCAGGAAAAAACTTTGGGAATGCCAAAATTTCACTGTCTTTGTCGAACAAAAGACTAAGTGGTTTATTTCCTTCAGCGGTGGCGATGTTCAAAATTGAACTTGAAAGATTACTAGGTTGCAAACATGTATCAAATTGAACACCCCTCAATTGTTCCTGATCATCATTCAAGTCATCACTGTCATCAGTATCTGAGGACAGTTGATCATCATTCAAGTCATCACTGTCATCAGTATCTGAGGACAGTTGATCATCATTCAAGTCATCACTGTCACCAGTATATGAGGACAGTTGATCATCATATTCATCTGCTGGTGGTTTGTTCTGTGTACCTGGAGACTTTCAGTTTGTTCCATGGGGTATGCTTTCATCGACTGAAGGTTGTTGCCTAGTCTCTTCGTTAGCGGAATGTGTCAATGACTCCCAAAGACTTGAATTTTCAGAGGGGCAGTCTTCCTGCCAGTTTTGATTAATTTGTACATCTTTGTAATAAGGGTGTTTGTTTGTGTATTTGAGAAAATGCAAAGCCATCAAAACAATCCATGGACGAATGTTTTGGAAAAGAACATGGCCTCTGTACTGCAGTTTTCTTTTGATCTTAACTGGAAGTAATACCGAGGATGATGGTAAAACTCCACAAGTCTTATCAGGATCAACAGGGACATTGACTACAGTTCCTTGAATTGCCCTTTGACGACCACGAGGAAGGGCCAATATTTTCATGAATGGAATTCTGCATGCAATGAGTGTGGTTTCCAATGGTGACAAATTTGCAAGTTGTAAAGGGATTGGTGCCAAATCCATTTTGTTGCCAACTGACAAAGGGGGCAATTCACTTTTCCTAAGATATTTGTCACAGTTCATGCAAATATAACATTTTCCATCTGAGCTCATACGGTGAGCAGAAAGGCTGATTTCTTCAATTTGAGGTTCAACATTGATATATCGAGTATCATTAGAAACCAGAACACTTTGACGATACATCAAACGATGGCAACATGTACATATGTATACGGGATCTTCTTTTGAAAGTGTTTTGAAGCGCGAAATCACAGTGGAGAAGTTATGATTTGCACAGTAACTATGATTATGAATCAACACTTCATCATTCGGACTATCGCTCAATCTTGTATCACTGATGTTGGCACAGTAATTATGATCATGGTTATTTGACCAAGTGGAATCAGAAGTGAAAGTGTTGTCACGTTTTGTGCGTTTCATATGACGATTCATTTCTCGAGTACATGTTCTTTTTCTAGTATTCAACAAATGGACCTGATCATGCATTTTACCAGTACTTTGGTTGTCTTTCTGACACTGAGCAGTAACTCGGGAGCACATTTTTTTTGATACTCAAGTTCTGTTAGAAGGGAATTTAGCATCAAGGTTTCTGGAGGATTTGCATTTTGGATCATTTGACTGAAATTTTTGCCATCTTTGCATTTTTCACAATTTGTGTGCTTTTTTTTGAGGCTACACCCCTCATTCTTTGTGCCTTTTTTAAGGAGGTCGCATTCCTCTGAGCAACATGCTACAAAAACATTGGCTAGCTTTGCAGTAGATCTAGATTCTCTTTTTCTGATTTTATCTAGTCTTCTTCTTTTGTTAAAACATTGTTTTATTTTTTTGTTTTTGCCATCACTATTTACAGGTATTTAAATGTACACAAGTATACATTAAATCAAATTAACAACAAATTAAATCCATTATACAAATATACATGAAATCAAATTAGCAATGAAATCAATAGATCAAACACAAGTCCATAATTGTTTTACCATGCACGAACTATGCAAATTAACAACTTTAATGTAAAATACTCAGTATTTCTCCAACATAACAGTGGTTAGGGATAACAACAACAACAACAACAACAACAACAACAATTCTCTGATAAACTCGCAAATTAGATCAGATGTGTTGTTGTGACGACATTCAAATTACAACTGTTTTCTGTTCTCTGCGCGGCAAAAAAAAAAAATCTGCATAACCCGATCCACTGTTCCATTGACTGCGTTCATATGTGGGCTGGGCTTCAAATCAACAGTATTCCTAATATGTCATCGGAGTAAACCGAAACGTGGAGATTAACCAACGCACATTGTACGTAGGTACAGGGATTCCTTTTCAACAGCGCGGAGTTCATCGTAAAGTCAACTCGTCCCATCATCATGCACAAGGTCAACCCGTCCAGCCAGTCAACACGAATAATTCAAATCTATAAATTCCAAAACCGTTTGTTTTTGTTCAGTGGGTACATATATTTTTTTGGGCTAGGTCAGTTATCTAGCTGGCGGAGCCATACTCTTTTACCTGTATACCTTGGTGTAAATTAAAGGTTCTACCAACAGCCCATACTTGTTTATGCTAAATTGTTGTAAGCTGTTATATTTCATATTTAATAGCGGTTTGTTGTTTTTTGGAACAATCGAAGGTTAAAAGAAAGGAAAATAAAACCCTGCATTACTACGTCTGTTTGAAAACTGCGAATTCCTCGACCTGCTGACCCATGACATCAGAGTCTGATTATGATGGTTTGTGGTATTCAACATTCCATTTCAGAAGTGGAAATAACTTATGGTCAATAATATGAATAGGCAAGCCTAGAACATTCTAATGGGATCGAATTGCATACCTCCTGTCAAATATTCCTTATTAACCTATTTTAACCTATTTTCAGCAACATAAGGGGGATCTCCCAGAAATCACCATCAAGTGATGTCGTCAGCCAATCAGCTAAACTCTGCCGATGTAACCCGCCATTCTCAAGTCATGTTCTGTCCTATCTGCTCTTGTTCAAAATTACAGATTCCTGGTGCCAAACTCTGAGGACGCCGGTTCGAGTCTCGCACGAGACTGACCCATCCAGCACTAGTATTTGTGCTTTACCGAGAAAGTGTCATCCTAAAAATAATTGGATATAAAAATTACAGATGTACAACCGCTTCTGGATATGGAAGTTATTCATAACTATCTTTTGTAAACTCAAACAATATATCCTTGCGAAGTGGCATACAAATTCTGTAATTTATCAGAGTTCTTGAGCCTGTTCTCTGCCGGATGAACACTGAACAGTATATGGCAAAGTATCGGATATTGTCACGTGATAATGCAGACGAACGGTCCGCAAGCCTTCTTATCGATGGTGAAGTGCATGGTTTTGTGTGCATGGCCCTGGACCAATTAACATCGTCTGTTTCTGAATGCAGCAGAGTGGTGTTTGGACGTCACAGCTAAAGTGAGTGAGTGAGTGAATATGATTTAACATTGGTTTCAATTACATTTCAGTCATATCACCACATTGGGTAAAATTTCTTTTCATACCCGGGAACTCATATTCCTTTTACACCTGAGAATACAAGCGTCTAGTCCGTCATTCATAATTCAGCCGTCATCCATTAAAGAATATCTGTGTCCATAATCCAAAGACCTATTCCATATTCCATATAACAGTATTAGCACCAGATTTCACAATTACAAGCGTCTAGTCCGTCATTCATAATCCAGCCGTCGTCCATTAGACAATATCCGCGTCCATAATCCAAAGACCTATTCCATATTCCATATAACAGTATTAGCACCAAATTCAAAAAGACAATCATAGTATACATAAACATAGGCTTGTTTCCTGCAAGAGAGAAGCGGTCAACAGTTTTCAATGATGCCGGCAAGACATCACGATGTTCCAAAACTATCAAATCCGTCTCGCTGATCAGTATTCTTAATCCATAATATTCGTTGTAAAGTCGTCATCTAAAGAATGATGTATCTCAGTCACGCTTTGATTGTGACTGTTCATATGAGTACCACGAGGATCTTGAAGTACATGGGTTCATACGGCCCCTAGCCCCGGGTTAAGCGGAATTAGACACAAGTTATAAAACGTAGCGCCATCGATCTTGCACGCTACATTCGTATTTTATAAGTTTCTGCAACAATGTTTTGTGACGTTGATTAAAATCGTCACATTTAACACAGGATCTAGCAAATGCTACTAAGCGAGATATGTATACGCCATATGCAGGTCCCACTGGAATATTGCTGTCCAGAAAGGGATAGTTTACGATGTCGAAATTGTAATCATCTCTTTTGTCATAAAGTCGACGAGGGAGTAAGCCCGCTCCATTTTTATAGAGATACAGATCTAAATATGATGTGCCTGTAGGGTTATCTGTAGTTTTCTTCAAATCCAGTGAGGCTGGGAAGAACCCCAGGAATGCTCCAGGTAGTCGTTTCTGTCCGAGCAACCGAGGCCTATTCTTATCATGACCATGTGAGTGCACGACATCACAGCTTAACAAAAACTCCTGTACTTAAATATAGTTGATGCTTTCTTCATCTTCCTCATGTGCAGAAACAACTTCCTGTATCAATCGAAATCGATAAAGATGAAATGTGCATGTCCACTATAATTTTCACCCAGCACAGTCAGTGTTGCACTGAAAGTTTAGGAATTTACGGACTCTGACATTGGGACAAAGCATAGCAACGAATGCAAAATTTATTTCTGTGAAATGCAGGTCTGTGTTCCACAACATTGGGCATTTTTAAGCAGTTCAATTCATTGTTCAAGACGGTCTGCATTACGGGACGAGTTGGCTTTGGACCAGTTCACTGTTTATATGGGGCGACTTGGCAAGTCTATTTACTTGTTTTTGTTTATAATATCGATCTATAAAAACTAAAATTATTACTTCTTTGAATGTAGATAAAGATCCCTCAATTCATTGTTCAACTGGCTGGACCTAAACTCTATAGTAACATTTGATTTTGTTACTGATTTTATTATGTTGACAACGAACCGAAAATTTTGGCCGCCCGACCTAGATTACATCGCATGGTTCCTGCTTCAATAAGTGATGTGACCCACCGTTTTGCCCTTGTAGGCCTATGGATTAAATAAATATTTGTCAACCTCCCTGATCATTTATTTCCTCTGTATAAAAGTAATAACAATTATCGAGCTGGACTTCCGCCGCCATTTTTAGAACTCAGGCATGATAGCAAATAACGACAGTTACGATTGGTTAAAAAAGGGCATCCCTGGGAATCCCCACGCTACCTCCGTCGATGATGAGTATCTACACTGAAGGCTTGCCCTTGATTACTGCGCTAAGTATCATGGGAGATGGTTGATTTCGATTTTATCGAACTACCGCCATATCTCGTTGATCCGAGATTTGGACGCCATTAATCTCACAATCAGCGTCAACAGAGTGTATTTGAATGAAGAAAAACGCACTTTCTTTAGTTCCAATCACCATGAAATTATAACGATTTTGTCCACATTTGGCACTGTGAACGTAAGTCCCAACACTGCTTTATTTTTTCGCAATCTTGCGGACAAAGCGATTTTGGCCCCCATGAGACCAAGCTGATCCAGCAAGGCTGCGCGCAAAGCGGCAGCCTTAAATATGATGCGCCTGTAGGGTTTCCTTCAAATCTGTAGTTTCCTTCAAATCCAGGGAAGGTGGATATATATCCTTCACCGCGTCATTTATATAGCGATTACCTACAGCGAGAAGAACGTCTATATAGCGTTTGGTGAATGAGAAGGAACGGGGTTTGAATGGATCGGCCTCCGATGATGTCATTGTTCTACACCGGAACAATGTACGGGTTGTTTAGCTGGGAAAACCCCTGTTTTATAGGTCACCGCTTTATATTTCAGGCTAATTTGTCGGAAATGTTCTGGAAAATACCCTGTTGTATTTATAGATTACTCGGGAGTAGTAGAGAAAGGGGAGTTTTTGAGGTAAAACGAGCTTTTGGGGGAGATGAGGGTCTTGTTTCTTCCGTTTACCTGGTAGAGTTACCTGTGTGTGCGTATGTGGAGGTGGAGGAGCAGGAGAATGAGGAATGGGGTTAACGCCCTAACGTCTGCTATAGCTAATTTCTTAAGGCTTAATGCCATGATGCAGACAGATGACAGAAAGACAGATCAACACGTTCACAAGTTTTCATATAGTTTATTCTCCCCAATGTCACATCATTCCCATGCTAGGAGAGCCGCGTTGGGTATGTTTACAATTCAAGTATGCTCTTGTCCAATCAGAAGCCGCCATTTAAGAAAGTCCAGTCTTCGGCCATGTTCGCTCTAATCTGTTTGTCCGGGCAGGCCAGGAAACTGGAGCTCCAATCTTACTTCTCCCATTGGTAGGCAGGGAAGGGAGATGGAAGGATTCTTCGACACTGGGATCCATCTCCATTGGCTCTTCAATTCGGCGCGGTGGATCGACCTCCATGGATTCTTTCATTCCAGGATGTATTTCTGAAATATCCGGTCTCAAGAGTGGCGAGCGTCATCCGTGGATGACACTTTGGTGACGTCTCAATTGACTGGAATGCTTAAAGACTATATCACACTCTGCACATGTATGCGTGGGTACATTATGGCGTGCACGTGTGTGACGACGTAAACTGCCCAGGCGATGGAGGTCTTCGAGCAAGTCGTACACGTGAACATCGTGGTAGAGTGTCTGCTGAATGGAACGTAGACTTTGCATGTCTTTAGGATACGCTTGCTTTTATGCACAGTAACGCCCGCCAACGCCTAGCTTAACGCTTCAACGACCTGGTGAAATAGCTCAGAAGCTCTGATTTTCTAGATATTCCATGGAATTGACACTAATTCTTCGAAATGCTGTGACGCCCGTCAACGTCCGTCGTTACGGCTTAACGCCCGTCTCATCTCCTCAACGCCCTATCTTTACACTTTAACGCCCGTCCCAACGCCTTAACGCCCTATCTCAACGCCGTAACGCCTCATCTTAACGTCTTGACGCCATACCGTAACACATTTACGCATTATCAACCCTCCAATCACACGCACATGTTTTGACCATTGGCCACTAATCCTTGATGAGAGTGACGTCATCACTGGACATCGCCGAAAGTGACGGCATCGAGCACATAAGAGCTCCGAGCTCTTGAAGTCGGAGCTCGGAGCTCAGATGTGACATCATCTCACGCATGCGCACGCGCCTCTGGTGCACCCTCACCCTGGTGTACCCTGTGCCCTACTGCTGGTGTGAGACAGGATAGGGGTAATAGTTATGTCATTAGGGATTCCTTGTTTGGCCGCCATCTGGGGTCATTTAATGCAGGTTCTGTTAATGCCAGGGTAGCCCCGACCACACTGTAAATAGAATAGCTTTAAAAGACACATTATAAGCGCATTTCTGACCCACTTAGCATCAAATTTAAAACGAGATACCCTGGAAGATCTTGGCGCCCACCATTGTCAGAATGACAAGAGGATCTTTTTGTCCATTGTTACTAAGAACAAACGAATGATTTGTAATTGTGTTGGCATTATTTCGAATTTGAGCGAAAAAGATGGAAAAAAGGACACTGGGAAACACCAAGACATTATTCAGGAGTTTTAAGATTTCTAGAAACTGTACTTGATGTCGGTTGTTATAGTACAAGTGAAATGAGCAAAGTTAGTCTGAAAGTGAATGTCCAGAGGATCCTTCATCTTCGTTTTGTAGTATTTTTTTTTTCGCACGTGTCCTCATAGGGTACTGGAGGCGAAGACAAATCTCTTTGACACGTTCGCATAAGCTATGAAACATACTTAAGATTTTATAACGAGGAGTGAATGCTATTTCTGTTCTGTTTACTGGGCTAGTTTGAAATATCTCTTTTAAGATACCATGCTCGAAAATATTAATAGTAATAGTAATAGTACAAAACTTAATACTGAAGGGATCCGGTCTGCGCAGTAATGTTGAAACTTTGAACTGTCTGAATCCTGATTATGTCTCTTTGATCGAAACACGCAGTAGTCTTCAGTTGTCGAGTTGTGATGTGTCACAAGAGTGACGTCCCTTCGTGTAGCCGACCCATCGGCAGACGAAACGGTGGGGCAGTTTACTTGCAATGGCATGGACTAAAGTAAACTGATTTAAAATTCGAAGAAATACAATTTAATTCGGAGTCATTTGAACTCCTTGATATAGAACGTGAAGGTATGGATATTTCCTATAGTCAATATGCAGAATATGCCCCACCGTTTGATCCGCCTACTCTTGTGGTGCAACGTCACAACTCTGAAATACCGTATTAATTTGAAGCGTAACCAAAAAAGTTATCTTGCACAACTAGGCCCCATGTGGGACCTGTGTACCAAATTTCAGAAAGATCCATGAAGTATTTCCTAAGAAACCACGATAACAATGCTACAAGGGGAAATTCAAGTTGGCCACCTGGTGGCCATATTGGATTTTCGAATCGGACCAAAAAAGGCATCTTGCGCAACTGAACCACAAGGGGAACCTGTGTACCAAATTGGAGAAATATCCATGCAGTACTTCCTGAGGGATCACGATAACAAAATTTCATGGGGAAATACATAATGGCCACCTGGTGGGCATATTGCATTCTCGAATCGGACCGAAAATGGCATCTTGCACAACTAGACCCCAAGGGGAACCTGTGTACCAAATTTGAGAAAGATCCACGCTGTACTTCTGGAGGTATCGCGATAAAGTTTCATGGGGAAATCCAAGATGGTCGCCTGGTGGCCATACTGGATTTTCGAATCGGACCAGAAAAGGTATCCTGCACAACTAGACATCAAGGGGAACCAGTGTACCAAATTTGAGAAAGATCCACGCAGTAGTTCCTGAGAAATCGCAATAACAAAGTTTAATTGGGAAATCCAAGACGGCCCCCTGGTGGCCATATTGGATTTTGGAATAGGACCAGGAAAGGTATCTTGCACAAGTAGGCCACAAGGGGAACCTGTGTCCCAAATTTGAGAAAGATCCATGCAGTAGTTCCTGAGAAGTCATGATAACAAAGGTTCATGGGGAAATCCAAGATGGCTGCCAGGTGGCCATATTGGATTTTCGAATCGGGCCAAAAAGGTATCATGCACAACAAGACCCCATGGGGAACCTGTGTACCAAATTTGAGAAAGATCCATGCAGCACTTCCTTAGAGATCACGATGACAAAGGTTCATGGGGAATTCCAAGATGGCTGCCTGGTGGCCATATTGGATTTTCGAATCGGAACAGAAAAGGTATCTTGCACAACTAGACCCCAAGGAAAACCTGTGTACCAAATTTGAGAAAGATCCATGCAGTAGTTCCTGAGAAGTCATGATAACAAAGGTTCATGGGGAAATCCAAGATGGCTGCCTGTTGGCCATATTGGATTTTCGAATCGGACCAGAAAATGTATCTTGCACAACTAGACCCCAAGGGGAACCTGTGTACCAAATTTGAGAAAGATCCATGCAGTAGTTCCTGAGAAATCGCGATAACAAGGTTTCATGGGGAAATCGAAGATGTCCGCCTTGTGGCCATATTGGATTTTCGAATCGGATCAAAAAAGATATCTTGCACAGCTAGACCCCAAGGGGAACCTGTGTACCAAATTTAAGAAAGATCCATGCAGCACGTCCTGAGAAATCACGATAACAAAGGTTCATGGGGAAATCCAGGATGGCTGCCTGGTGGCCATATTGGATTTTCGAATCGGGCCAAAAAGGGTATATTGCTCAACTAGACCCCAAGAGGAACCTGTGTACCAAATTTGAGAAAGATCCATGCAGCAGTTCCTGAGAAATCACGATAACAAAGGTTCATGGGGAATCCAAGATGGCTGCCTGGTGGCCATATTGGATTTTCGAATCGGATCGAAAAAGATAGCTTGCACAACTAGATCCCATGGGGAACCTGTGTACCAAATTTGAAGAAGATCCATGCAGCACGTCCTGAGAAATCACGATAACAAAGGTTCATGGGGAAATCCAAGATGGCTGCCTGGTGGCCATATAGGATTTTCGAATCGGACCAGAAAAGGTATCTTGCACAACTAGACCCCAAGGGGAACCTGTGTACCAAATTTGAGAAAGATCCATGCCGTAGTTCCTGAGAAATCGCGATAACAAGATTTCATGGGGAAATCCAAGATGGCCGCCTTGTGGCCATATTGGATTTTCGAATCGGACCAGAAAAGGTATCTTGCACAACTAGACCCCAAGGGGAACCTGTGTACTAAATTTGTGAAAGATCCATGCAGTAGTTCCTGAGAAATCGCGATAACAAGAATTGTTTACGGACGGACGACGGACGACAGACCACGGACAAAAAGCGATTTGAACAGCCCACCATCTGGTGATGGTGGGCTAAAAATGACAATCACAGTATACATAAACATAGGCTAGTTTCCTACAAGAGAGGAGAAGCGGTCAACAGTTTTCAGTGATGCCGGCAAGACATCATGATGTTCCAAAAATATCAAACCCGTATCACTGATCAGTATTCTTAATCCATATGATAGTTGTTGTAAAATCGTCAGCTAGAGAATGATTTATCTCAGTCACGCTTTGATTGTTCATATGAGCACCATGATGATCTTGAAATACATGGGTTCATACGGCCACTAGCCCCGGGTTAAGCGGAATTAGACACAAGTTGCGAAACATAACGCCATAGATCTTGCACGCTGCGCTCGTATTGCGGTATGTATCGCCAAATTTGAGAAACTTTGAGTGGAGGCGCTTGGTGGTATAGCCCTGTTTTAGAAGTTTCTGCGATAATGTTATGTGATGTTGATTAAAATCCTCGCATTTAACACAGGATCTAGCAAATGCTGCCAAGCGAGATTTGTATACCGGTACGCCATATGCAGATCCCACTGGAATATCACTCTCCAGAAAGGGATAATTTACGATGTCGAATTGTAATCATCTCCTTAGTCATAAAGTCGAGAGAGAAGGCCAGCTTCATTTTTATAGAGATGTAGGTCTGAATATGATGTCCCGGTAGGGCCATCTGTAGTTTCCTTCAAATCTAGTGAAGGTGGATATATATCCTTCACTGCGTCATTTATATAGCGATTATCCACAGCGAGAAGATTGTCTAGACATCGTTTGGTGAACGAGAAGGAACGGGCAATTGATCGTTTTTTTAAAGCGCCTACATATATTCATATTCATAAGAGAACAGATATAGGTCAGCCAACAGGGGTGCACAATTAGTACCCATAGATATTTTTAATGAGAAATTCAAGCAACTCTATAAACAATGAAATATCCCATGATTGATATCCCCTGTATGAAGTAGTGCTAAAAAATGCTTTATGGCTTCTGACATTAATATATCTGCGATCAGTTTTCTTGAACACCGATACTATTAATGAACTTAGACGGTCAATAAGTAATAAATAGTCTGGGAGCCAGGATCGGGTTTTAGTGAAATTGTTCACCCCATCGGCAAGATAATTTCCATCTATAAAATGTATTAACCAGGATGGCTGTAGAGTTCCTATGTAGTGCATTTTTTCTATAGCGGACGATATGTCAGTAGTAGTGTCTACTGAAAAAAGGTCACATTTTGCCGGGGGAGGTAACTCTTGCATCCGACAGGGGGCGCCACAAGCTCAAGGTTATTTTTGTCCCCACCGGGTAAAATTTAAGGGGATACTTGGTCGATGGGGAGGAAAACTACCTCCAACACAGAAGAGTTCCAATGGGGAGGTAACTCTTGATGCACTTTTGTGATTTTTGGCAAATGCCGGGTTATCTTCCCTGATTCGAACAATTGCATATTAAGTCTATACAGGAAAATGCCTGTATGGGGTACGGATGGTCCGATTGGGTCGTATGAGGTATCAATGTAAAGGATTCGTGACGGGGCATCTGACGGGCTGGGTGTGGGGTTGAAATATCGTCATTCTGCGCATGCGCGGTGGACCAAGGGTATGGAAATAGACGTTTTGGGATCGAGGTGGGCCACTAATGGGCCGATGGAGTAGAGTGAGGTATCAATGTGAAACCTATGTGAGGGGGCATCCGATGGCGTGGGTATGGGGTTGGAATATCGACATTCTGCGCATGCGCGGTAGACCAAGGGTATGGAATAGACGTTTTTGGACCTAGGGAAGCCCCTAATGGGCCGATGGAGTCGAATGAGGTATCAATGTGAAGCCTATGTGAGGGGGCATCTGACTGGACTAGTGGCTCGGGCATTGTCACCATTCTGCGCATGCGCTGACAGGGAGTTGTGGGAAAAGTGTATGGTAATCGACGTTTTGGGATCTAGGGGAGCCCCTAGCTGGCCGATTGGGTCGAGTGAGGTATCCATGTGAAGCCTATGTGAGGGAGCGTCTCGGCCGTTGTCAACATTCTGCGCATGCAGGGAATTGTGGGAAAAGGATATGGAAATAGACGTTTTCGGGGCTAGATGGGCCACTATTGGTCCGATTGGGTCGAGTGAGGTATCAAAGTGAAGCATTCGTGAAGTGGCATCCAGTCATGGGTGGGTGCATGTAAAATTAGGATTTTGTCCGAAAATATAAAAAGCGGAACACGGACTTTACCCCTAAAATAGGGGAAACCACCTATCAACCCTATCCCAATCTCGGAGCTCCAAGAGCTCCGGAGCTCCGAGTTCCATGAGCTCCGGAGCCCCAAGAGCTCTGGATCTCCGAGCTCCGTTGGCATTCATCCGATTGGCTGGGTGCCAAGTTTTATATGGGCCGGGTGCCCATTGGATCAGTGCCAAGTTTTTCGCTATAAAAAGGGGTTCATTTTGCAGTTCGGAGCTCCGGAGCTCTGGAGCTCCGAGCTCCGTTGGCATTCATCCGATTGGCTGGATGCCAAGTTTTATATGGGCCGGGTGCCCATTGGTTCAGAGCCAAGTTTTTCGCTATAAAAAGGGATTCATTTTGCAGTTCAGCTCAGAGCTCCAAGATTTCAGAAAGGAGCTCCAAGAGCTCAGAAAGGAGCTCCAAGAGCTCCAAGAGCTCCGGAGCGCCGAGTTCCAAGAGCTCCGGAGCTCCAAGAGCTCCGGAGCTCCGAGCTCAAAGAGTTCTGGAGCTCCAAGAGCTCCAATCCACGGGAGCTACCGCCACCACCGGGCGTTGACATCCGCGAGCTCGGAGCTCTTGCATATAAACAGACATGCATCTGTGAAAGCTTCATTATACGCCTGGTGTCCGTGGAGACGAGAGCCATGGTTTACGCATGTCACTTGTGTTCGAAGTCATTTTCCACGCTATTTAATCTACGTAGACATTTGCTTTCCATACATAATCGGAGTCCCGATAACGCGCAAATTCAAAGTACGCGCGAAGAACGATCAACACCTACGTCACACACGACAGTATTAGAGCATCCTTATATGATGACGGTGAGCGGCCCTACGGGGTGTGGAAAGACGTCCTGGGTGATGAAGTTCTTAGAGGAAGGTGTGGCAACCCCAGCTCCGACACGCGTTGTATGGTGTTATAGCCAGTGGCAACCCGCCTACGAAACTACGCGATTACAGAATGTGAGCTTCGTCCCAGGAATTCCTCACGACATAGACGAACCGTATTACTTCGATTCTGAGCAGACCAACGTGGTAGTGCTCGATGATCTGATGAGTGCGGCCAAGGACAATTCGAAAATCGCCGACCTATTCACCAAAGGGTCCCATCATCGCAATCTGTCCGTCATCTATTTGACTCAGAATCTCTTTCCTCAAGGGAAGGCGTCCAGAGATATTGCCTTGAACTGCCAATACTTTGTGTTGTTCTCCAACCCCATCGACAGAGCACAAATCCATGTGTTTGGTAGTCGAATTTATCCTCAGAACATCGACCATTTCATGCAGGCGTTTCAAGGAGCGACAAGTCGTCCGTACGGCTACCTGTTCGTAGATTTAAAAGCCCATACCACGAAATGCCGGGTTATCTTCCCTGATTCGAACAATTGCATATTAAGTCTATACAGGAAAATGCCTGTATGGGGTACGGATGGTCCGATTGGGTCGTATGAGGTATCAATGTAAAGGATTCGTGACGGGGCATCTGACGGGCTGGGTGTGGGGTTGAAATATCGTCATTCTGCGCATGCGCGGTGGACCAAGGGTATGGAAATAGACGTTTTGGGATCGAGGTGGGCCACTAATGGGCCGATGGAGTAGAGTGAGGTATCAATGTGAAACCTATGTGAGGGGGCATCCGATGGCGTGGGTATGGGGTTGGAATATCGACATTCTGCGCATGCGCGGTAGACCAAGGGTATGGAATAGACGTTTTTGGACCTAGGGAAGCCCCTAATGGGCCGATGGAGTCGAATGAGGTATCAATGTGAAGCCTATGTGAGGGGGCATCTGACTGGACTAGTGGCTCGGGCATTGTCACCATTCTGCGCATGCGCAGACAGGGAGTTGTGGGAAAAGTGTATGGTAATCGACGTTTTGGGATCTAGGGGAGCCCCTAGCTGGCCGATTGGGTCGAGTGAGGTATCCATGTGAAGCCTATGTGAGGGAGCGTCTCGGCCGTTGTCAACATTCTGCGCATGCAGGGAATTGTGGGAAAAGGATATGGAAATAGACGTTTTCGGGGCTAGATGGGCCACTATTGGTCCGATTGGGTCGAGTGAGGTATCAAAGTGAAGCATTCGTGAAGTGGCATCCAGTCATGGGTGGGTGCATGTAAAATTAGGATTTTGTCCGAAAATATAAAAAGCGGAACACGGACTTTACCCCTAAAATAGGGGAAACCACCTATCAACCCTATCCCAATCTCGGAGCTCCAAGAGCTCCGGAGCTCCGAGTTCCATGAGCTCCGGAGCCCCAAGAGCTCTGGATCTCCGAGCTCCGTTGGCATTCATCCGATTGGCTGGGTGCCAAGTTTTATATGGGCCGGGTGCCCATTGGATCAGTGCCAAGTTTTTCGCTATAAAAAGGGGTTCATTTTGCAGTTCGGAGCTCCGGAGCTCTGGAGCTCCGAGCTCCGTTGGCATTCATCCGATTGGCTGGATGCCAAGTTTTATATGGGCCGGGTGCCCATTGGTTCAGAGCCAAGTTTTTCGCTATAAAAAGGGATTCATTTTGCAGTTCAGCTCAGAGCTCCAAGATTTCAGAAAGGAGCTCCAAGAGCTCAGAAAGGAGCTCCAAGAGCTCCAAGAGCTCCGGAGCGCCGAGTTCCAAGAGCTCCGGAGCTCCAAGAGCTCCGGAGCTCCGAGCTCAAAGAGTTCTGGAGCTCCAAGAGCTCCAATCCACGGGAGCTACCGCCACCACCGGGCGTTGACATCCGCGAGCTCGGAGCTCTTGCATATAAACAGACATGCATCTGTGAAAGCTTCATTATACGCCTGGTGTCCGTGGAGACGAGAGCCATGGTTTACGCATGTCACTTGTGTTCGAAGTCATTTTCCACGCTATTTAATCTACGTAGACATTTGCTTTCCATACATAATCGGAGTCCCGATAACGCGCAAATTCAAAGTACGCGCGAAGAACGATCAACACCTACGTCACACACGACAGTATTAGAGCATCCTTATACGATGACGGTGAGCGGCCCTACGGTTTGTGGAAAAACGTCCTGGGTGATGAAGTTCTTAGAGGAGGGTGTGGCAACCGCAGCTCTGACACGCGTTGTATGGTGTTATAGCCAGTGGCAGCCCGCCTACGAAACCACGCGATTACAGAATGTGAGCTTCGTCCCAGGAATTCCTCACGACATAGACGAACCCTATTACTTCGATTCCGAGCAGATCAACGTGGTAGTGCTCGATGATCTGATGAGTGCGGCCAGGACAATTCGAAAATCGCCGACCTATTCACCAAAGGGTCCCATCATCGCAATCTGTCCGTCATCTATTTGACTCAGAATCTCTTTCCTCAAGGGAAGGCGTCCAGAGATATTGCCTTGAACTGCCAATACTTTGTGTTGTTCTCCAACCCCATCGACAGAGCTCAAATCCGTGTGTTTGGTAGTCGAATTTATCCTCAGAACATCGACCATTTCATGCAGGCGTTTCAAGGAGCGACAAATCGTCCGTACGGCTACCTGTTCGTAGATTTAAAAGCCCATACCCCCGAAGATCGTCGGCTGACGACCCACCTGTTACCCGGCGAGGAATCACCGCAGCCTCTACACCATCCACCGAGTCCACTCCTGGAAAAACAGCAACCCGCTCCCGTACAACAGGTCCCCTTCATACCATTAGTCCCCGAATACCACCCAACCGTGAAAGACCAACCCGTACCCGTACAAGGGAATGAACATAATGTGAACTCGAGGCTATGGAAGGATTTGTTCACAGAAAGAATGGACGCCGAGCTGGGGGAGATGTTGGAGGCCACAGGAAACAAGTTTCACCGCAAAGGGTATTCGAAAGAGGAAGCCGCAATGTTAGCCCATAATACTTTGGCACCCAGACTACGACGGGTTTTACGTCAGCAGTATGGCGACCTCTTGACCCATATGAAATTGTTGGACAAGGACCCAGTCCATATGGAAATCGAAAGAACAGCGTCGATGTTGAAAACCTCGGGCATGAACTGGAAAGCGGCGTATGTCACCGCAATAGCACAAAAGAAACATTTGTTCGAACGCATCATTAAGACCAAAAGCGTCTCACTATAAATAGACCACATGACACCAGTCCCCTCATTTCACCATGAGCACTGCAGAGTCCAACTTGCTTGAACCCGACAACGAGGATATTCTAGCCGAAGCGTTACGTCAAGCCAATGTCGATGCTATTATTGATACAGCTCAAGATGGAATCAATGACCAACGCATGCCTTCACATCTTATCACGCTCATAGATGACATCCAATGGGTGACACGGGTATGTCTTCTGCTGCATAAGAAACAGATAGTACCAGAAGAGGATACCAACACAACTACCCGTGCCCAGAATCTGCTGACCCTGCATGAGGCATTTCAAACCTTTATGGAGACCCAGCTGGAGACGGGAACTTATCTTCTTCAACCTCCAACATCAACGTCCAATGATGATGGACATGGCGTAACGCGTTGAGACAGGTATGGAGACGGGCGTTAAGGCGTTGAGACGGACGTTGGCGGGCGTCATCGCATTTCGAGGTATTGGTGTCTAGAAAAATGAGAGTTTGTGAGCTAGTTCACCAGGGCGTTGAAGCGTTAAGCTAGGCGTTGACTGGCGTTATAAAAGCAAGTGTATTCACAAAACACGCACAGTCGACGTTTCACTCAGCAGACACTCTACAACAATGTTCACGTGTACGACTTGCTGGAAGCCCTTTCATCGCCTGGACAGTTTACGTTGTCACACACGTGCATGCCACGAAGTACCCACTCACACATGTGCAGAGTGTGATATAGTCTTTAAGCATCCCAGTCAATTGAAACGTCACCATAGTGTCATACACGGATCACGCTCGCCACTCTCCAGACCGGATATTTCAGTTCCCATGGGAATGCATCCTCGAATGGAAGAACCCATGGAGGTCGATCCCCCGCCCCGAATCGAAGAGCCGATGGTGACTGATCCCAGTGTCCAGGAGCTCTTTCATCTCCCTTCCCTACATCCTCGAAAGGAAGAACCTATGGAGGTCGATCCGCCGTTCCGAATTGAAGAGCCGATGGTGATTCATCCCAGTGTCCAGGAGGCCTTCTATCTCCTTTTCCCGCATTCTCGAAGGCGCTGAAGCGTTAAGCTAAGCGTTGACGGGCGTCTATAAAATGAAGTGTATTCCTAAAACACGCTCAGTCGACGTTCAACCGTCGACATGGCTTATACTTGCTTTGAGTGCGAACGCACGTTCACCAGACATTACGATATGATGCGACACCAGAAGACTTTCCATCCAGACTCCGAGGAGCCCACTGAGGAAGCGGATGAGAGTGTATCGACTGATACCGAAACCGAGATTGCTGACAGTCTATCTACTGATACAGAGAGCTTGACCTCAGACAGTCAGCCTACATCCCAGGAAAGTGAGACAGAACCTACCTTCTGGGATCGTATTGTGGATGAAGCTATTCGTAGTTATGCTGTGGTAATCGAAGACGACGGACAGGATAACTTACAACAGCCGTACATCGAAATGCGGCCCAGCATCAGAAAAACAGCCATGGCCATCTATAAACGGTATAGCCTGCTGCCCCATGAAATGAAAGGCGACCGCACACAGGTCCATCATGAAGACCAAGCGTCGCTTGGAAGAGAATATGGGGCTACCAGCCACCGAGGCCCTGCAAAATGCGATCAGAATGCGCAAACAACTGTTTCAGGACATGCTGCCCGACGAATATCCAGGCCTGCCCGAGGAGGACTAGAACAAAAGGATGGAACTTTCTGAATCGGCGACTTCTGATTGGACAGCCGAGCATACATCTAACGGGCAAGAAGGAATATGGCAGGACCAAATGGCGGTCTCTGATTGGACAAGAGTTTTCTCGAATTGTAAACATACCCAACGCGGCTCCCCCCTTGTTGTTGTTCTCTCATCCTTGTTGTTGTTGTTGTTTTTCTCTCATCTGTCTATATCATGGCGTCAAAGCGTTATGCTAGGGCGTTAAGGCGGACGTTGACGGGCGTCACTGCATTTCCAATGAATTAATGACAATTCCAGGAAAATCAGAGCTTTTGGGCTAATTCACCAGGGCGTTGAAGCGTTTAAGCTTGGCGTTGGTAGGCGTTGCTACAAGATGCCACTTGACACGACGCATTCGGACCCATAGTGGTTTAGTACCCCAAACACACCCCCATGTGTATATTTCTATACTACGGCAAGACTGCCCATGCGCAGAATGATAAAACCCGACGAGCCACTAGTCCAGTCAGATGCCCCCTCACATAGGCTTCACATTGATACCTCATACGACTCCATCGGCCCATTAGGGGCTTCCCTAGGTCCAAAAATGTCTATTCCATACACTTGGTCTACCGCGCATGCACAGAATGACGCTATTTCAACCCCACACCCAGCCCAGCAGATGCCCCCTCACATAAGCTTCACAATGATACCTCATATGACTCCATCGGCCCATTAGTGGCTCCCCTAAACCCCAAAACGTCTATATCCATTACCTTTTCCCACAATTCCCTGTCTGCGCATGCGCAGAATGTTGAACACGGACGACACACTAGTCCAGTCATATGCTTCCTCACATAGGCTTCACATTGATACCTCATACGACTCCATCGGCCCATTAGGGGCTCCCCTAGATCCCAAAATGTTTATTGCCATACCCTTTGCTCACATTTCCCTGTCTGCGCATGCGCAGAATGGCGACAACACCCGAGCCACTAGTCCAGTCAGATGCCCCCTCACATAGGCTTCACATTGATACCTCATACGACTCCATCGGCCCATTAGGGGCTTCCCTAGGTCCAAAAACATATATTCCATACCCTTGGTCTACCGCGCATGCGCAGAATGACGATATTCCAACCCCATACCCACGCCATCGGATGCCCCTTCACATAGGTTTCACACTGATACCTCACTCTACTCCATCGGCCCATTAGTGGCCCACCTCGATCCCAAAACGTGTATTTCCATACCCTTGGTCTACCGCGCATGCGCAGAATGACGATATTCCAACCCCATACCCACGCCATCGGATGCCCCCTCACATAGGTTTCACATTGATACCTCACTCTACTCCATCGGCCCATTAGTGGCCCACCTCGATCCCAAAACGTGTATTTCCATAACCTTGGTCCACCGCGCATGCGCAGAATGACGATATTTCAACCCCACACCCAGCCCATCGGATGCCCCCTCACATAGGTTTCACATTGATACCTCACTCTACTCCAACGGCCCATTAGTGGCCCACCTCGATCCAAAAACGTCTATTTTCATACCCTTGGCCCACCGCGCATGCGTAGAATGACGATATTTCGACCCCACACGGACCATCCATACCCCATACAGGCACTTTCCTGTATAGATTTAATATGCAATTGTTCGAATCAGGGAAGATAACCCGGCATTTGCCAAAAATCACAAAAGTGCATCAAGAGTTACCTCCCCATTGGAGCTCTTCTGTGTTGGAGGTAGTTTTCCTCCCCATCGACCAAGTACCCCCTTAAATTTTACCCGGTGGGGATAAAAATAACCTTGAGCTGGTGGCGCCCCCTGTCGGATGCAAGAGTTACCTCCCCCGGCAAAATGTGACCTTTTTTCAGTAGACATTACTACTTATGTCCCACTACAAACATTCATTTTACTTTCCAGGAAATGGGGGTTGGTGTATTTTAATCGCCGTAGTTTTTTTCTGTTATTGGTTTAATCTGCCTAAACTGTATCATATATTAATCATTAATAATAGGAGAGTTATATGTTATCAAGATTTGTTCCTGTGTCCCGACTTTATAACGTCACTTGGGGACCATATCCAAACTGTCAAATAAAAACAATTGCTCCCGTTTAAAGAAGGTGTAGGTGTATTTGTATTGCTTTTTCTCCCTTATTATTGAACCAATCTATGTAAACGTGATAAAATATTGCTTCGTGATCAAAAGATCCGTGTTTCCTACATTCCTAATTATCATCTGATCATTTCTTAAGAAGGCGCTGTTCTCTCTATCTGAATAATTTGTGTTGTTTTGCAATTCACATTTGTTTTGTGCTGTGAAATCTTAGATTTGAATATCTTGGACTTGAATATCTTGGACTTGAATATCTTGAAGTATAATATCTTGGAGTTGGTTGAATATCTTGGAGTTGAATATCTTGGGAGTTGACAATCCTGGAGTTGAATATCTTGGAGTGGAATTTCTTGGAGTTGAATATTTATCTTTGAGTTGAATATCTTGGCGTTGAATATTTATCTTGGAGTTGAATATTTATCTTTGCGTGGAATATCTTTGGATTGAATATCTTGGGAGTTGAATATCTATCTTGGAGTTAAATACCTTGGAGTGGAATATTTCTTTGGAGTTGAATATCTATCTTGGAGGAAACCCCACATCAGTACTGTCAGTACTTTCATTGTATCTCCACATAGTATGACATACATGGGAGCCGTATGGGGTAAGTGTAAGTGTGTGGCTGTATCTCTCTTATTACTGATCCAAATATATCCGAATATCGTAATATAATTCTCAACATTACTTAGTAGTGTTTTTTAGTTAGTACCTTTGTTTTATCTTCCAACCGTATGATATAATTGTGGATTGTATTCAAATTTCAGTTCAACAAATCTACTCCGTCTTGTAAAGGGGGTTATGTGTGACTCGCTACATATTTCTTATTAATTATTTCGGCTGTCTAAACTGCCTCATGTATTACTCAGCATGCAGTTGAAAGCGAAGTTATATATAAGCGGGATGAATGGTAGTTTTCCAACTCCATAACGTCGTCTGTGGACCATATTCAAATATCGAGTCGAAAGGTACTCGCGGCTGGTGGTATATGTTTTTTTATATAGCAATATTTTTTCAATACTGATCCAATCTGCCTGGACTGTGTCGTGTATTAGTGAACATTGTTATCATATTTTTATCATATGTAACTGAGATTCGTTTTAAAATACAAACTGAACAAACTATACTCTGTTAAAAAATATGGGAGAGCAGAAAATAGGTAATAGGTTCAGCATATCTTCTTAATGAATAGTTTGTCTGTATCTGTTTTACTATATAATTCTTAAGAACAAATGCATCAGTTATCCACAATTTGAGGTCAGCTGTTCATTTGACTGCTAAATATGAGTTTCAACTGAAAAATACGCTGTTCCCTATTGTGTACCGCTTTTGTGTCAAACGAGTATGAATGAGAGTTGAAAATGAGTGCTACAATAAATCCAAGTATGTCTATCATATATAAATATCATTGCATATTTACTCGCCGCATACAGTATCATTGCTAAATTCAGAATGGCGGCCTTGTCCATCGTCAGAAATGTTAGATTTTTCGTGAGATTGAGGATAATTCCAGATCTCACTGTACACCTCCAGCTTCATCAAATTTACTGCAACAGTTTCATGTTGATTTTTCAGCATATAAAAGTAACCTTTCTACTGGAGATTCATCGATAAATTACGAAACAATCATGGATCTTATTCGAAATGCACACTCGCCAAGTAAATATTCACCGCATTACTAATCAATTTGGACGAATCGATACGAATTTCTGAAAGGTCCTTTGAAGCTGAATTGGGTCCCATTACCTGTAGAAGAGGGACATTGGATCACAGATCAGGGAAAACTGGGCCCAAGATGATGAATTTTGATGTGAAACATTAGATTATTATAATTGTGCACCCACGAGGTTGAGATAAATGCTTCGAATAATGAAACGATTTCTTCATTGAATGACATCTTGCCCCTGTCATATTCAATTTATCTCTGATTATTAGTGCACGGAATATTTTATATTCCAAAACGATGAAAACGGAAACGTTTGTGCATTCAGCCCTGATTGTGACAAGTATATTCATCATTATGCTTAGCATCTGATAACAATCTGCAAAAGGCAAGTCATTTGACTTTATTATTTATTTAATAATGATGCTGAACTGATTCTTAATGATGTAAACAGACTCCATTTTTCAAGTGTCGATACTAACCTTCTGTCATAAATTATGGTCTATCATCCGCTGACTGCGCATGGCTGTAACCAATCAGACTTAGACGTTTCGAAACGTAGATGATTTGGTGCTCAATATCGAGCTATGAACGTGTAAAGAGTTAAGCGAATAACTCGATTATTTCCTAAAAAGTAGGAATGATGGGAATAATGCATCTAGTGCATGTGGAGTTTTTCTTCTTGAAATCAGCAAAATTACATGCGTCTAGTCCGTCATTCATAATTCAGCCGTCTTCCATTAAAGAATATCCGCGTCCATAATCCAAAGACCTATTCCATATTCCATATAACAGTATTAGCACCAAATTCAAAAAGACAATCATAGTATACATAAACATAGGCTAGTTTCCTGCAAGAGAGAATAACGGACCGGACGCTTGTAATTCAATGATGCCGACAAGACATCATGATGTTCCAAAAATATCAAATCCGTATCGCTGATCAGTATTCTTAATCCATAATAATCGTTGTAAAGTCGTCATCTAGAGAATGATGTATCTCAGTCACGCTTTGATTGTGACCGTTCATATGAGCCCCATGAGGATCTTGAAGTACATGGGTTCATACGGCCCCTAGCCCCGGGTTAAGCGGAATTAGAAACAAGTTACGAAACGTAACGCCATAGATCTTGCACGCTACGCTCGTATTTTGCTATCAGCATGCGTTATGTATCGCCAAATTTGAGAAACTTTGAGTGGTGGCGCTTTGTGGTATAGCCCTGTTTTATAAGTTTCTGCAACAGTGTTTTGTGACGTTGATCAAAATCGTCACATTTAACGCAGGATATAGCAAATGCTACTAGGCGAGATATGTATACGCCATATGCAGGTCCCACTGGAATATTACTGCCCAGAAAGGGATAGTTTATGATGTCGAAATTGTAATCATCTCTTTTGTCATAAAGTCGACGAGAGAGAATACCCGCTTCATTTTTATAGAGATATAGATCTAAATAAATATGATGTGCCTGTAGGGCTATCTGTAGTTTCCTTCAAATCTAGTGAAGGTGGATATATATCCTTCACTGCGTCATTTATATAGCGATTATCCACAGCGAGAAGATCGTCTATATAGCGTTTGGTGAATGAGAAGGATCAGGCTTTCAATGGATCGGTTTTTGAAAGCGCCCGCATATAGTCATATTCATAAGAGAACAGATATAGATCAGCCAACAGGGGTGCACAATTAGTACCCATTGGAATACCTATATGCCGTTGATATGTTGTGTTGCCAAATTTCACATAGATATTTTTAATGAGAAATTCAAGCAACTCTATAAACAAAGAAACGTCCCATGAATTATATCTCTTGTATGTAGTAGAGCTAAAGAATGCTTTATGGCTTCCGACATGAATATATCTACAATCAGTTAGATACTATTAATGACTTAGACGGCCAATAAAGTCCTGACGAGGGAGTGTAGCATAGAGAGTCGAGAAATCCCATGTGGATACCTGTCTGTACCGTTTGTGACCTTTAGCATCAAGTTCTTCCGTAAGACATTTTGAGTTTTTCAATATCTACATACACTCAAAACCAGATTTTTTAGAAATAGTGGCACAATATCTTTCCTAAAATGCTTTTACCTCCTGAAGGGCCCTCGTCAACAGTGTTGAAAGAAGCTTGGTGGTGCAGCTTCTAGAACCAGCTATGAATCTAGCTTTGTATGGTGATTTTTGCATTTTGGCAGTCCAGTATACTTTTGGTATGTCGTTATGATTGGTTGGAAGACAAACACCTCTTTGCTTGAGAAACGTTTTGTGATTGTTAAATAAATCTTCCAGAGTAAATGCAGTTTGGGAGTAAGTAGACGTATTTGATGATGATATGTTTGCACTCAATTCTTTAACCAGCACCTGGTAATAGTAATATTTAAATATGAATATGATATTATTTGAAGCTTTGTCTGCTGGGACTATGACGAATTTACTCTCGAGATTTGCTAGAACTTCTTGCGAATTGAGGTTTCTCAGTACTTGTTTTGCTTGGGGAAGGGTACTTCTGTCAATATGGCGGATTGTTTCAACGACCTTGCTCTTGGTGAGGTCCAGCCAATCAGCGAATACTGTAGGGTCAACTTTTTCTCGCTTAGACCAATCAATAACGTACTGTTCCAATGCAGACAGGACTATCTCCTGGTCGGCCTTCAGATATATTCTTCTCGGCTGTCTATATTTCGGTCCCTTCATCAGGAGTAATTTTAGGTCCTTATCACTCACTACAGCAAGGTTACCAGTCACAACATGTTTGCATGTTGTATTGATAAAGTTCGACGATTCACAATCACAACTATAGCCTCCTGACGTGTATAAGTTCCAGTCAAACTCCCTGACAGCATTAGAGTAATTGAATATTTTGATGGGGAGAGAGAGAGAATTTGGGTTTAACGTCGCATTCAGCAATATTTCAGCTATATAGCGATAGTGTTTTTGATGGCTATAGATTTAGTATACTTATATGAAATGCAAGGAGGTTCTATGAACTTAAAATAGTTTGGCACATTTTGGCTGGTATTATATTTCCTGAAGACGCAGATTTTTGTTGTATATCTCTGGCTATTTGATCTAAAGCTCTCAGAGGTAACGCATACAGAACTGTACGTAAGTTATGTATACTATTGGGTGTGTTAGTTAAACCCACTAAGTAATTTAAAGTGATATGATCGTGAATCATCGAACTATTAAACTGTCTCCAACCATGACTGCGATGTCTCCGTTGATGGGGTTTAAATAGCTGGGTAATATTGGATATATTTGAACGGCGGTTTGTAACATTGCCGAACTCTCTGACATCATCATTTAAACCATACGGAAACACTGACCCAAGTTCTAGCATACAGAATAGTTCCCGCTCTCGGATTTTTTGTCTCAAATCCAATATGTCATTTCTGATAAGATGAGATGGGCAGGTTCAGGCCGAGCCAAAACTATGGTAAGCGCTAGATGTGTATTTGAGTTCCGCAAAACGCCCCATATTAAGCGTGAACCGTACGTCTGGCCTTTTGTCCTGGTTCAAAATAAACCAGGACAGAAAGTTTCCGGTATGATGTGTTGTAGAGAGATTTTGATGTTCGCGTTTTTGAATAAATACATATATTATAGAAGCAGCTGATTTGCGGCTATTACCTCTGTTTAAAGGGGATTTCCATCTACTATAATTGGGTAACACCAGCAGATAAACCACTCTGTACTAAAGCTACTGATCTGCCACACATGAGTGATTTATATCGTATCACTTTGTTCTTCTGTGATTAGCACAGCTCTTTACAATGCATTACCCACGTGATCAGTCTGGGAAGGTACTTTTGGTCACCAACCTAAGAATCAGCTCACCAGCTCGGCGATGATTGTCTTCAACAGCTCACTCATGTTCACTCAATCCTACCTGCCATTAATCTTCTGACGTCGTACATTTGAATTGTGAAACTGGACTGAATATTCCTAGGCACCATGCACATTTCCGTAACACCATACTACCTATCTATTTGTGTTCATTTGTAAATTGAATGTGATATCATACCGTTAAGATACAAGAACACTTTTCACTTTTACTCATACTGACCTATTTTGAATATTGGTTAATGTGAATCAATAATCATAAAAATGTAAGTATATCCATATCGTCTTTGTGGGAGTGAGCATTTTATTTCTATCAGTAATTCTGATATGGCCCCTATTTGTTGTCATCGGTTGAAATGAAAGAAGAATAAAAAACAAATGCTGACAAGACGTTACTCTGCCAAAAGTCGGAATAATGTTTAGACAGATTAGACAATATTTAAGGCGGATATACTCTCTAAAAAAACTCAAGTTTGAGTGAAATGTACCTGTTCGCTAAAACTTGAGTTACTTTTCACTCAACTTGAGTTACTTTTCACTCAACTTGAGTTAAAACCACTCAAGTTAACTCAACTTGAGTGGGATGAATTTCCACTCTTATGCTTGAGTGAATGTCACTCAAGACCTTACAAGATGGCGGCCTACATGGTTGACTCTGTTTTGATGTGCTAAAAATTTCGAAAGATTTTCGGTTTGGACTGAGTGACCATTAACAGTGAAGTCATTGTTGTTACCCCGTGTTGCATGACACCGTCCCGTCACTGCTAATTGAATATCAACTGTGGAATCTAGTGATAAATCTGGCACTTCCCACTTCATTCATTGACGCTGACTCGGAAAACAAGCTATTACGCGGTGACAAAGGGCAAAATCTGCGGAGTCTTCACGACTTGGGAACGGTGTCGAGAGGCTGTAACCGGCATAAGTGTAGCCCGGGAAACGTAACAGTCATATGCTGCTGACAGGAAAATCAGACTGACACAGTTCGTGGAATCAGAAAATGAACAAGTTTATTATGTACAAGGGGTAGCATGGAAAAGTCCCATAATATGCATGGGGAGACCAATACACCAGTCAATGTTTTTGGAGAAAATAAACAGGTTTCTGAAATTATCAGTCCTTCTCTTGTGTTGTTACTCTCCACACGAACATCGACAGTCCCAGCATAATTTGAGTCGAACAGTATTGAAAAGATCACACAGGATGGATTTTCATAATCGACGAGCACCGCCACAGATTATCAAAGATCGCAACAGCATCACCCAGTTCGACTTCAGATTTCAGACGAATTACCATCAGTCCATTCACGAACTTGCATCAGATAATTAGGCCACACAGTCTATGCAGGGTGGTATACCTAACTGTCTCTAGACTCTCCCTCCCGGGGTACGGTTCGTTAATTTACCCTGTTGGTCGAGAGCAAAACAGAATTCTATTAGTTACACAAACACGCTGTGTCTACAAAACAGCGTGGTTTCAGCCTATGGGGTACTATAATTGCGCAATACAACAATTTAATTCTAAGATATCAAATAACAACAATATTTCAGGTCTCTTTTCATGAACAAAAATAAATGAAATACTATCGAACATGTCACCAACGAGCGTGTTTACATACAAGGGGAGAGAACTTTTGACTATCACTGAGAGCGTACATGTACTGATGGGTTATAACATGTAAGCCTGGTCATAGTGGTACGATGTGACAAGTTACTTTTACGATAGTTCCATGAATTAGAATCAAACGAGCTCATTAGAAAAATAACTCCATCTAACTTATCAACAGTTCGTTATACATTATCTATGATGTTGTAACGCCTTTTTAAGAATTACCAATGATGTCTGACAAACGAAAAATGGCGCTTCACTAACTTCACGGCAATGTGCCAACTTTTAACAATTAATTTGTCCAAGGTTACTCAGTGTCATATATAAAACAAGTTATCTCTTAAAACCTTATGATATGGACAACACTATGAAAACAGTTCGGGTGTCTACTAACCTGTTGGTCGAGAGCAAAACAGAATTCTATAGGTTACACAAACACGCTGTGTCTACAAAACAGCGTGGTTTCAGCCTATGGGGTACTATAATTGCGCAATACATCGACCCCCGCTCAGAGAATTCCTACATGCGCTTTCTCTTAAGAGTTAGCTCCCCTCGACCATTACAGTGCAGGTTATGATCACCAATAAAAAATAAAAACATGAGGTGGCAAATACGACGGCATGGTGGTAGAATATTTACACAGGCCACAATCGACCTTCCAAAAAAAATGTCGTCCTCGACATTGTTAGAACACACGATACATTCAGCCAGTTTCAATCACCCTAATTACGGCTTCACAAATAAGTCGAGTGAGGCAGGCGTCCTTAAATATATCCTGCAGGGACAGTAGGGCCTTCACACGTTTAGCCCACTCTGGACCCTCAGGCAGCTGCTGAAGGTCCACAATAAAGTCTCCACTCGTCCACCAAGCAGGACGTCTCCTATGTCGAGGGTGAGCCACTGGGTGACGTCCACCAGGAGATTCAAGATCAGAGTCACTAGTTTCATCTATGGATGATGAGCTACTACGATTTGCTGGAGGCTCGGCGTCGCCTCCTATCTCAACAGCTGCTTCAGTGGATGGGTCCCCTTGCTCACTATCAGCTGCGTCACGATTCACAGTTGTAACATCAACGTGAGGATCTTCAGTCTCAAACCGATGTACGGTGATCAAGATGTCAGAATCAGAGTCACTTTCAGACTGTATTTCTGCTGAGTGGCCCTTCGGCTTAGGCCCGTGCTTTGGCATTCGACAAATCCTCCGAACAGGCTCCGGAACATCCCTTGGCAATGACAGAGGCAGAAGGTGGTTCCTATGGAGAACTCTCTTCCGACCACGTTTATCCTCCCTCTGCACCTCATAGACTGGTGAGTCCTTGTTGGGCTGACCGATTACTGTATATACCTCCTGCTCCCAGTGGTCTGCGAGTTTGTGCTTTCCTTTGATTCCGAGCTTGCGGACAAGTACACGGTCACCAAGACGAATCATGGCACCACGAGCTCGGCGGTCATACCCCTTCTTCGATTTCTGGGAAGATTTCTTTGTAGCTGCTTCGGCTACCTCATACGTATACTTGAGCCGATTTTCAAGGTTTCTCACAAACTCTGGGTAATTTTCACTTTTCCCATTCTCTGGTTGGTTCAGTCCCAACAGGATGTCAAGTGGCAGGCGCGGGTTTCTCCCGAACATCAGGAAGAAAGGGCTGTAACCGGTCGTATCGTGACGGGTACTATTGTAAGCATGGGCCATGGTAGGTACGTAACTTTTCCAGTCCGATTTTTTCTCCTCTACCATGCACCGCAACATTCCCAGCAGGGTTCTATTGAACCGTTCCGTGATACCATTACCCATTGGGTGGTAGGGCGTAGTCCGTGATTTTTTCATGCCAGTGATCGAGCACAATGTCCGCAGAAGGGTATTCTCAAAGTGTTTCCCTTGGTCTGAATGGATTCTATCCGGGAATCCATAATGGAGCACAAAATGTTCGTAAAACTCTTTAGCCGCAGTACAGGCAGTCTGATTCTTTGTTGGAATGGCCACTGCATACTTAGTGAAGTGGTCGGTGATAACGAGTATGCTGTTATACCCGCCCTTAGATACCTCAAGACCAAGATAGTCCATGGTCACCAATTCTAGTGGCTGTGTGGTGACGATCGTGCACAACGGAGCAACAGGTGGGGCAGGGGGTGTTTTAGCACGCAGACATCTGCCACATGTCTTGATCCTGTGTTCCACCTCCTGGGTCATTCCAGGCCAGTAGAATCGTTCTTGGTACAAGTGCTGCACACGTTCTATCCCCAAATGGCCCATGTCATCGTGGAGGTGACGAAACACTTCATCTTTGCGAGAGTCCGGTAATACCAATTGGAGTCGTTTCTCTCCACCCAGCGTTCCCTCTCTATAGAGGATTTCATCCTTGAGGCATAACTTTTTCCATTGACGGAGCAAGGAACGTGACCCAGCAGGCAGATTAAGCAGTTGTTCCCCCGACGGCTTGGAGCCCTGTTTCACAAGCATTCTGACTGGTCCAATCACAGAATCCTGAGACTGCTCCTTCACCCAGTCCACTTTGAGAGGGGACAAAGATGGAAGGATGTTCACAACTTGATGACTCAAGCACAGTGAATCTGCAACACCACCGTCATCGTCACGATCGGCAAGAGCATGTATTACATCTGCCGTCACACACTCCATGTCCTCTTTCCGCGGCATCCTGGACAGACAATCAGCGTCGATGTTGTGACGACCGGGCTTGTAATATATCTCAAAGTCATATGTGGCCAGCTCTGCAAGCCACCGATGCCCAGTGGCATCAAGCTTGGCCGTGGTGTTGACGTAGGTCAGGGGGTTGTGATCAGTTGTGACAATGAATTTTGCCCCATACAGGTAATCGTGGTACTGTTTGGTAACTGCCCAGTACAAACCTAGGTACTCCAATTTATGCGTACTATAATTCAGTTCTGGTTTTCGCAGGGCTCGGCTTCCATATGCAATGACGTTGACCAAACCTCCATCCTGCTCTTGACATAACACCGCTCCGAGACCTTGCTTGCTGGCGTCTATGCGGAGGAGGAATGGTCGTTTGAAATCTGGATACACTAGTAGCGGTGGTGACGTTAGACATTCAATCAGCTTTTCAAATGCACCTTGCTGTTCTGCACCCCAGTGCCATGGTTGAGTTGGTGTAGCCCTGCGCTTTGCAGACTTCTTGCGGCAAGCATCTGTTCCGGCTAGCAGCGAGGTGAGGGGGCGCGCTATCAGGGAGAAACCTTTTACGAATTTCCGGTCAAATCCTGAGAAACCAAGGAATTTCTGAAGTTCCCTTACGTCGTTTGGTACGGGCCAATCCTTCAGGACCCTGGTTTTATCCGCATCACACTCAATACCATCTTTGGAGATGATATGTCCCAGAAATTTGAGCTTTTCCTCCAGGAAGTGGCACTTCTCGGGTTTCAGTTTGAGTCCAGCCTCCGCCAGCCTCTCAAGCACTTGTTCCAAGATAATCAGGTGTTCCTCGAGGGTCTTTGAGTAAACGATAATGTCATCAATATACACCAATATGCCTTTGAGATGTAGGTCACCCAGCACTTGTTGCATAAGACGCTGAAATGTTCCGGGGGCGTTTGTTAGCCCGAAAGGCATTTGGTTACATTCAAAGAAACCCAGTGGGCCTACTGTGAAAGCAGTCTTTTGCTTGTCTGCCTCCTCCATTTCCACCTGCCAGTATCCACTTTTCAGGTCCAACTTGGAAAACCAACGGCTACCAGCAACAGCTTCAAGTGTCTCGTCGATCCTTGGAATGTAATAAGAGTCCTTTACAGTTCTCCTATTTAATTGGCGGAAGTCCAAACAGAATCGCAGGCTCCCATCCGGTTTGCGTACAAGAACCACGTTAGAAGCCCAAGGGCTGCTGGACGGCCTGATGACTCCACTGTCCAACATTTGTCTCAAGTGTTGACGAACCTCCTCATAGAGTGCTGGTGGTATCCTCCGTGGCCGCTCCTTGAAAGGTACTTCATTGGTTAGCTTAATAGAATGTTTTGCAACTGAGGTTTTCCCAAGGTCAGTGTCATTCATGGAGAATACCTTCTTCCATTTAACAAGCAGAGATTTAAGATCCGTGAGGTCAGCACTTGTCTCCTCAAATGGGAATTTCTGAAAAAAGTCCTTGTCAGTCACTTCCAGTGTTTCATTCTCGGCTTGCAGATCAGCAGGCTGTAAGTTCCCGATGTGTGTACCTGCCCGCAATGTCACTGGTTCAGAGTTGCTGTTACACAACTGAACAGGAATACATGTTATACTGTCACCCAAGTTCACTACACTAGGAGTCAATGAGACTCCCTGAGGAAGGTATTTGGCTTGCTCTGCCACAGCAATGCCAGATGCACAGGGTACCGTCATTTGAGTCCGACCTTCGATGACCACACTCTGGCCACCCTCTAGTGTCAGGTTCGACTGCAGTCTAATGTTACTGTAAATATTTTTTGATCTGGTCATGTGACGCTTCCGGAGTTGCATCACCTTCAATGCCATCGCAAGAGGACTTGCCATCGGGCGTTGTAGGAACCTTGCACCACAGTCTTGATACAACTGATCCTCAAGAACGCGCAGCACATTTGTGCCAACAAGAAGTGGCACTCTACTGTTATACGGAGTTTCTGGCACCACTAGAACCGGGACAGCGACAGTTCTTTTCACCTTGTCAACAACAACCTGAAGTTCGAGTTCAACATAGCCCAGATACGGAAGAAGATGCCCACCAGCATTTTCAATCTTTAGGATATCGTTCATGTCTTTCAAGGGGAGGCTATTCAGGTTACTTTTCCAAAAGGTTTCTGAAATGGTTGTCACCATACTTCCTGTATCCAAAAGGGAACAACATTCGTGCCCATTAACGAAAATGTTTAGTTCATTAGCACTCCCTACTAGATTAGCTTGGTCAGTCTCTGTCTCATCATTGAGGCCTTGAAATTGGCAGGCTTGCGGTGGCCCCTCCCCGGTCGCCTGTTCTAGTTTTTTGACTGACTCCCTTTTGTCGAGTTCAACAACCTGGACTGTACCCTCTGTGGATTCGATGGATTGACGCACTGGTGAGCGAAATGTCCATCCTCCGCACATTTATAACAGAAGAACCGCTTCTTCCTACCCTCGTGGTCCCTTGTTTCTGGCTTGGAGGTCTTATCTCGGGGTTTACGTGGCTGGGGTTGGCTATCACTCATTTCACTGACCTTCTTCGCTGTTTGTAGCTTGTCCAGCTGCTGTTGGAGTTCTTCCGCCGTTTTCTTCCAATCAGTTTCCTTTTTCAGCTCGGTTATATTTGCTGAGTGAACCACTGCACTCTTTTTCTTGAGACGCAGTTTCTTTTCAGTCCTGCGGCACTCCTCCCTACGGACTTTCATAAGCAGGTCAGGAAAGTTGGGAGGATTGTCTACTACAGACTCGAGGTCCAACTTCTCGATCATCGCCTCATCTGGGCAGCCACGTAGAAACTGTTTCAGCAGATACTCTGGTACCTGTCGGCTGGTCAGGCCATCGCGCTCCACAGCCTCCATGATTTGGAGATACAACCGTTGGATGTAATCAGAGGGGTTCTCTTTCTCATCTTGGTAAGTACACAAGAACTTCACTAACAGCTCGTGGCCGTCGGAGACAGTTCCATACATCTTTTCCAGCATGTCTAGGATGTCAGCTGCTGAAGACCCAGGCATGATCGCTAGTGCTTGTACCGTGTCCAGAGCCGGGCGAAGGAGAGACTGTACCAGAACTCTCTTTTTCTCTACTACTGATATGATATTGTCACCAATGACCTGTCGGGCGAGAAGTCTCCATGTTTCGAAATCGCTCTCACCATTTGGGGTAGGTTTCTTCCCCGAGAACAGCCTCAACTTGCGACTTTTATATCCGGACACTTCGTTTACGGTTAGCTGATGCGTACGTGCTGGCAAACCACTGTCCCCGCTATTTAAAACAGAGCTACCTGCCTCACTCTGTACACTACTAGTAGGGAGGGATTCTGCTACTTTTTGACGCATTTCGGGCCCAAGAGTTTGATACAATCTTTGAAATTCAGCTACCAGGTCAGGTTCGAGTAAAGTATCTATCAACTTGCGCTGTGTGCTATTGGGCTTAGCTAACTGAACCACTTCCATTCCAATCTGCTTTCGTTCCAATGCTAATGCTTTGGTCATAGACTCTCTGTTTTCAAAAGTTACAAATACTCGACCACTAAATGCCCCTGATTCATCCTTCACTTGGATTGATTTTTTAACAACCCCTACATCTTCAAATGCTTTAGCCAAATCTTCCCTAACAGGGGGTACGGAGAGGCCAGAAAGTACTACAGTAAAATCAGACATGCTGAAACTTTGGCGATCAAACACTTTCTCCAAAAATACAATCGCATACAAGGGCAAAAATATCTGATCAGTATGTCAGCCTATAGGGAGAGGGTACGTGGGGCAAATATGGCAATCAATAGTACACATATAACTACATGTGCATGCATAACATATAAACATACAGCAATAACAATTAATAATATCAACTGCAATGATATCACAAATAATATCAATCAATGACTATCAGGTTTGGTAATTTAGGAAATACCGGTATATCTGGTGAAGTGCAATTTATCCAAAAAAAACCACTACAGTCTATTTGCAATATGAAATGCAAATAAATGAAAGTTTTCTATCTTCCGTGTAGAAAGTACAGTTTCTTCTGTATCCTCTTTTCTGCAGCAAAGAAGATCAAAATACAGTCCACAGTTCAGGGTCGTGAAGTGTATTGCATCCGCCGAATTTCCAGTTGTCAACAGCCGTCGCCGCATCCACTGCAAACGTCCAAACACAATTCACTCACGTCAGACGGGGTTCGGTCCAAAAGTGCTAGAATCTCAATGCCGGCCAACTCTCTACGCACAATTCACCGATCACAAATTTACTTCATAAATTGGTAGAAAGCTGTCTTCTCACACGTCTCTCCTATACAGAGTATCACGTCGGGGTCACCATTTTTATGTAGCCCGGGAAACGTAACAGTCATATGCTGCTGACAGGAAAATCAGACTGACACAGTTCGTGGAATCAGAAAATGAACAAGTTTATTATGTACAAGGGGTAGCATGGAAAAGTCCCATAATATGCATGGGGAGACCAATACACCAGTCAATGTTTTTGGAGAAAATAAACAGGTTTCTGAAATTATCAGTCCTTCTCTTGTGTTGTTACTCTACACACGAACATCGACAGTCCCAGCATAATTTGAGTCGAACAGTATTGAAAAGATCACACAGGATGGATTTTCATAATCGACGAGCACCGCCACAGATTATCAAAGATCGCAACAGCATCACCCAGTTCGACTTCAGATTTCAGACGAATTACCATCAGTCCATTCACGAACTTGCATCAGATAATTAGGCCACACAGTCTATGCAGGGTGGTATACCTAACTGTCTCTAGACTCTCCCTCCCGGGGTACGGTTCGTTAATTTACCCTGTTGGTCGAGAGCAAAACAGAATTCTATTAGTTACACAAACACGCTGTGTCTACAAAACAGCGTGGTTTCAGCCTATGGGGTACTATAATTGCTTCAACAACAATTTAATTCTAAGATATCAAATAACAACAATATTTCAGGTCTCTTTTCATGAACAAAAATAAATGAAATACTATCGAACATGTCACCAACGAGCGTGTTTACATACAAGGGGAGAGAACTTTTGACTATCACTGAGAGCGTACATGTACTGATGGGTTATAACATGTAAGCCTGGTCATAGTGGTACGATGTGACAAGTTACTTTTACGATAGTTCCATGAATTAGAATCAAACGAGCTCATTAGAAAAATAACTCCATCTAACTTATCAACACATCGTTATACATTATCTATGATGTTGTAACGCCTTTTTAAGAATTACCAATGATGTCTGACAAACGAAAAATGGCGCTTCACTAACTTCACGGCAATGTGCCAACTTTTAACAATTAATTTGTCCAAGGTTACTCAGTGTCATATATAAAACAAGTTATCTCTTAAAACCTTATGATATGGACAACACTATGAAAACAGTTCGGGTGTCTACTAACCTGTTGGTCGAGAGCAAAACAGAATTCTATTAGTTACACAAACACGCTGTGTCTACAAAACAGCGTGGTTTCAGCCTATGGGGTACTATAATTGCGCAATACATCGACCCCCGCTCAGAGAATTCCTGCATTCGCTTTCTCTTAAGAGTTAGCTCCCCTCGACCATTACAGTGCAGGTTATGATCACCAATAAAAAATAAAAACACGAGGTGGCAAATACGACGGCATGGTGGTAGAATATTTACACAGGCCACATAAACACGCGGGCTCTATAAATTATGTGAACCCTAGCAACCGGGGTATAGAATCCAGCATATTTACCTCATTATGCCTTGGTTTGAACTCTTAATTGATTTTAAGTTTGGAATGTACCCATATGGCATATAAATTATAAAACCATGAATATTTCTCTTTTCAGGTCTTCCATCCTTGGTGGAAAAGTTGTCCGATTTACTTCAGCCCCAACAACGAACCAGTCTGCCAACCCAGCATCTCGCCACTGTAAGCCCCAGTGAGTGAACGATCCACCACCAAGACGACCACTGTGTCACAGTGAGACCATCCTCCCCGACAACATCTGACATCAGCCCAGTCGTTGTCGATGTTTCCAGAGATGGAATGGAATGGGTGACCACGGAAGACACATCAGGGGCAGGTGAAGAATCTTTGGTAAGCTAGCTGTTTTCACATTTTGGAAATGTAAGCTTCATAACATTGATAAGCATGAAGATTGTCTGCTATTTGTTACTTAAACATTGAATGAGATGCGATAATGTTTTCTTATGCATACAACATAAAATCTGCAACTTATTTTCCTAAAAAGTCTCATTCATGGGACTAACGTAATGTCGTATTACATCATATCTTGTCTTTTCAGGTTTTTTTTGTATTTTCACTTCTCTTTTCACACAACACTGATAAGCATGACCATTCTCGGCTATTTGTTACTTGCAAATTGAATCACATATGATATGGTTTTCCCTGTGCATATCAAATACATACAGATTATTTTCATAGAATCGAATTGAAATAAAAGGCATTGATGGGACTAATCCATTGCATCAAATTTTGCCATTTCAGTTTTCCATATCTTCTGGAATTTTAAGACTCGAGGAAGATGATGAACACCCTCCTTCAAGCTCTGTATCGTGACGAGTTTCTATCCATGCATTCTGTTGGCGGGGGGAAGCGAGCCGGGGGCCTTCAAGCAAAGCCAGGCATGGATCCCAGTCATGTCCGGGAGATTGCAAGTAAGTATAACAGACACTTTTTTTGTGAAAATTAATTGGTGGCAATAAAAAAATCAACCTGAATAAAGCCTATATGCACATCAGCTTCTCTCAGTTGATGTCAGTTCCTTGTAGGGGCCATTTCCATAGACTGGTAATATGCATAGGGTCCATTATAACTACACTTGAACTCATGGCAACCTGGAAAAAGTAACACCAATCGCACCCCGCACAATTTTTCCTCAGAATCATTATGCGTTTATTACTCTGCTCCCATCTTTGTAGACCTGGTTTATGTCCCCATCAATTATATTGAACCATCTCTATTGTTGACTATTCAGTCAATGTTACCACTTTAATAATAAGCTGTATTATTTCACTTGACAAATATCATAGACTTGAGTTACCTCCCTGATAAAGAACATTCTCTTGTGTTGATTATTCAGTCAGTGGTACCACTTTATTTATACGCTGTATTATGTTACTTGACACGCATCATAGAATTGAGTTACCTCCCTTTAAAAGATGTAATTCTATGTTGGTCAGTTTACAGCTTGGGGTATAATATCTGCAGTTTATCTATAGTATATATTTCTTTCTTTTTCAGATTCAGTGCAGCAACAATTCCACCAGAAGACATTGTCGGAGATAAAGTTCTTCATGGGAGAGAAACTTAACAACGCTGCAAAGAATTTGAAATGAAGACAGCTGAAGAAATGAGGGGATAACATTGATTGTTACTTTAGTATAGGAAACAGACACACAAAGAAAGACCGACTCACATATATTATGCTTACTGTATAAATATTTTGTCTTGCTTCATTAAATCAGTTGAAACTTCACCCAACCATTTTTTCTTTTATTCGTTCCTGGGAAATAAGTCTGCACTTTCTTATCCGATGAGTTGCATTTGCAGTGAATTCGAGAGCGCTGTTGCAGAATCACAGTTTCATTGTTTGTGGAACCCCACTTTATCTCCACACAGCCATCATTTTCTTAAAAGTTTACCATTAACAATACTCATTCTGATACAGTTCTTTTAGAGACCATTATATTCGATTTTGAACAATTGTCTGTAGAAAATTGCATGGCGCAAAATATGATAATTTGTTAATTTATGGGGAGCGTGTTTTAGATACCATGGTAATTTGTTGACTAATTGTAAGGTAAAATACCACAATGAATCCCAAGATTGGATGATTACCACGGTTAAAAAGCCATGATAAAAGTATGGTAAAAAAATTGTATGCTAATTGCAGGAGGCAAAATATGATAATTTGGTAATTTATGGTGAATGGTTTGTAGATACCATGGTAATTTGTAGGTTAATAGTAAGGTAAATACCACGGTGAATCCCAGGATTGGATGAATAACACGGTTAAAAACTATGGTAAAAGTATGGTAAAAAAAACACGGTTTTTTGGGACAGGTAATTACCACGGTTTTGTATGGTAATTTGTATAGTAATTACCACGGTAATTTGTATGGTAATTACCACGGTTTTGTATGGCAATTACCACGGTAATTTGTATGGTAATTACCTCGGTTTTGTATGGTAATTACCACGGTAATTTGTATGGTAATTACCTGTCCCAAAAAACCGTGGTTTTTTTACCATACTTTTTACCGTGTTTTTTTTTATAAGGGAAGACGTCAGCTTCCAAAATATATTTTAATTATATCTATATTAAAAGCACACATGCATCTGTGCGCTCGCTCGTACGTCGTAATCAGTCTATTAGATCTACATGTACTATGAGATATCTATAATATGGCTAGTTGAACAGTACAATGGAGATTCTGGAGTAATCTATTTTTAGCCTCACTGTAATGTTGACACACATTCCGATGGTATCCGTTTTCACTCATTTGCTGGTCTTGGAATTCCGTTGAAGGCATATTATACTGCACGTTTTTTATATCCAGCCTATACAACATTGCATAATTTCTTCAGTTCAGTCATTAGTTAAAAAATGTTCTACCTCAAAAAGAAATAAAAAATTACTGGATTTTATGAGAGAAATTACTAAATTTAAACACAACAATGACCCTATTATCTGTTACTACTGAAGAGATCAATAATAAAATCATCGTGTTTTAAATTCAGTAACCTATAACCAGTTGTTTATTTTTTTCGTGTGTGCTTTATTGTTCATTGATTATTATTATGTACTCTCTTCAGATGAGGTACCTTGAAGTTGAATGCCAAATAAATATATCCATGGAGAATGGTTCTCTTTTGATTCTTGCATTCTAACAAATCTCTGATCTTGACCGTTCTCACTTCAAATTTGTTTTTCTTTTCCAGTTTCCGGTCTTATTTTCGGACTTGAAACATTTACTTCTCAACTGCTCTGACAGAGCACCATTCCCTACGCTAATTTGAAAAAAAAACCTCCTAACGCCGAGAAGCGGGGGGGAGGGGGGGGTGCCCGCTCTCTCGGACTCTCCTCCCAACACCTCGTGCTGTACTGGGCTGATCAGTGCCCATGGTAATAGAAACTGAGGGCGATAATAGTTGCTGTGCTAACGACTCACCAGCGATGACATCTAGGAAAGTTAATAGTTCCCACTGTCAATTTAGAGATGCTATATAAATTCTCTCATGGTAGCACACAGGGCCCCCAAGTCACCTCTCGAGTACACACTTAAATTATATCAAACCCAATTTCGTAGGTCCTGTGGCGTTAGTCACACTGCCATGTATACCATGGTACAAAATAATTACAGGCATCCTGTAAATACGAATTATGGCAGGCTTGGCCTTCCATACCATGGTATATATTATTTACAAGCATCATGTAAATGACGAATTGTGGCAGGGCTGGCCAATCATACGTATCGTTATTGCTCAAACACGAGGTGCACGGATGTCAATCTGACCCGGATCTTTGAAATAGGGACGATATAATATTACAGAACCGCTGGGATATTTCAGGCTTCATCGACACTATATGTTTAGTCCGCAAAGTTCACAGCGAGAAGAAGACCATGTTTTACTCAGTTTTAGTTTGTGTAGTACTGGTTGGATTGTCGTCCGGTCTTAACACCGGTCCGTTCAACCATATAAATCGACGGAAGCGTTCTATTTTAGATCCAGAACAATTCAAAATTTTACAGTTACAAATCCAGATGACTGAAATGAAAAAGAGATTGGAGAAGATCGAGTCTGGCGTTGAGCAGAATCTGAAAACTATTTTAGATGCAGAACAATTCAAAAATAGACAGTTACAAACCGAGATGACTGAAATGAAAGAGAGATTGGAGAAGGTCGAGTCTGGCGTTGAGGAGAATCTGAAAACTATTTTAGATGCAGAACAATTAAAAAATAGACAGTTACAAACCGAGATGACTGAAATGAAAGAGAGATTGGAGAAGATCGAGTCTGGCGTTGAGGAGAATAGTTGCCCGTGTCGAGAGATGATAAGCACACAGTCGTCCATTTCTAACATTCAGCTGTCCAATATTGAGGAAGGTCTTCGCCGGGAGAAGGCAAGCAGATATTCACTGGAAAATGAGTTTGAACTTTTGAAAGCTGGACAAAAGGATGATCAGAATACACTGGTGACTTTAGACAAGAGGATCAACGACGTACAAACAAACATGTCAAAAATATTGCCCGACTGTGCGGAGAAATGCGAAGTTGGTCGTATGAAACTGGTGACTTCAGACAAGGAGGTCAGAGCTTTACAGGCTAACATGTCGGACGTCGTGTCGCTCTGCAAGCAAACAGATGGCGAGAGGATTAAACAGAAAGCGTGCCCACCAGAGTTCATAAAACTCAAAAGAGGGTGTTATTATTTTGATGTGAATAGAGCAAGGCGGCGAAATTACGACGACGCGAGAACGGAGTGTCAAGAAAAGGAATCGAATGTTGTGGCGGTTGAAACGGTGGCAGAAAGAGACGAGATTGTGGAATATTTACGACAACGTTACGGCATATTTCGGACGAGTGGAAGAAAGATATCAGGTGAATGGAAATGGATCGGGGATAATAATCAACAGACGTGTATATCAACAGATGTCCTTTATACTTGGTTAACGGGTAATCCTGACGGCAGAACTGGATACGACTGTCTGTATTTCTCCAGTTACAGCGGAAAATGGATCAATCGTCCCTGCACCTATCCATGTCATCTTATGTGTGAAATATAATATATATTCGTTTAAACCTAAGCGATTTAAGGATTTTGTTCCTCCTCCTCTACGTTTAAATGGGATTCCCTTGGCTTATGTTACCTCATACAAATACCTTGGACATATTGTATCCAGCGACGGTACTGATAATGGCGATATTATTGCCCAAAAATGAAAACTATGTATTAGAGCAAACATTTTATTGCGTAAATTCCATTTGGTAAAAAGGGCTCTCTTTAAAGCGTATTGTTGTAATGTTTATTGTTGTGCACTATGGGGTGTTTATTTCAAAAACGTTTTTAATGCATTCAGGGTAATGTACAATAACACATTTCGATGGTTGTTGCGCTACAGCTATGGCTGTAGTGCGAGTGCAATGTTTGCCCTAAATGGTGTACCTTGATTTGGCGAAGTTGTAAGGCGTTCCGTTTTGTCTTTGAAAAACAGAATTGAAGAAAGCTACGGAGCCGTGGAGGGGACATAGTCAATATTTTTTTTAATTTCCCCCGAGATAATATCCCCCGAGATAATAACTAGGGGAAAATTCGCCATTGGTCAAAATTATCTGGGGGGAAATTCGCGATTGGTCAATTATCTCGGGTGAAATTATCTCGGGGGAAATTTATTTTCCCCGAGATAATATCCCCCGAGATAATTATCTAGGGGGAAATTCGCCATTGGTCAATCATCTCGGGGGAAAATAATTTACCCCGAGATAATTTCACCCGAGATAACTGACCAATCGCGAATTTCCCCCTAGATAATTATCTCGGGGATATTATCTCGGGGAAAATTAATTTTCCCCGAGATAATTTACCCCGAGATAATTGACCAATGGCGAATTTACCCCTAGATAATTATCTCGGGGCAAATTATTTTCCCCCGAGATAATTGGCCAATGGTGAATTTTCCCCTAGTTATTATCTCGGGGGATATTATCTCGGGCGAAATTAAAAAAATATTAACTATGTCCCCTCCACGGCTCCGTAGTAAGCAATAATGCAGTTATCAAAACTATTTTAAATTCTGATGTGAAGCTGACTTCCATACTTACCGCTAAATGGCAAACCGCCTTGTACATTTTGTAAATCTGTTATTATCCATCTGTATGCACAGCTGAAGCTGTGATATTTATGAATATGGACGTTATTCAGTCTGAAATAAATACTTATTATTATTATTATTATTATTATGGATTAATGATGGGCTAGAGGGTAATATCTGGAGAAGGTAAATGGATAATCAACAGTCGTGTTAACTGTGGTTGCGTGTCCTCTCCTACATGTTACAGCCCTGACACCAAAGTTTTTAATTCCCGTGTTGGCAGAACTACACAGCGGTTCCTACTTGTTGACGCCGTTAGTCACAAAGAACAATAACCGTATACGGGTGAACCCACATATTCCGAGCTGCGCGAGACTTTATTGCACATCGTTATTTGATAACCTTAAAGGAGAAGAAAACATATGACTAATGTATATACTGAACGAAAGGTTTATCTCCCCCGTATCCAAAAATGTAAGCAAACATTTTTTGCGATTTTTTACCGCCGATCTGTTCATATCGAAACATCAAAACTGGACAGATTCATAAGTGCCGCCATTACAAGGGCTTGCGTCTATTTTAACCAATCAGAAATGCCGAAAACATATTGTGCGCATTGCTTCGTGACGTCAGCCGGGCTCATGCTCATTTTCGCCCTGTACGTTATTAGTAAGAGAAAATCTCGGGACTGCTGTCTATATTCTGTTTACCGTTATAATTTGATAGAGGTAGTGTGCCAATATTCCGCAAATACCAGGGCATCATGCCGCAGTGTGTGGCGTTTGGCTGTTCTAACATAACTGGGAATAAAAACCTTCCAAAGACCGTGAGATTTCATCAGATGTACTGAAACAGTGGATGCATAACGTCGGTCGCAGGATTTTACTCCAAACTCATCAGGGAAGAACTTTTGCACAGTGAGGCTGCTGCAATGAATTGGAGTGAGTTTATCAGTCTTTCAACACTATTTCAGTCCTATCACGATGTGCGGTTCCCATTCCTGTCAAATTGTAATTATTCCAATGTAAGAAAGGCTTGGTTTGTAATATATCTCCATGCAATGTCATTATATTTTCACCTCCCCCGCTAGAGAGTGGCGAGGCCCCGGTGACGTCACACGCTTAGACGTTCCTAGCCTGAATGGCGGCACGCTTGAGAGACACTGATGCGCATGTTGAACGCCGATTTAATCGAGTAGAAAAAATCGCAAAAAATATTTGCTTACATTTTTGGATACGGGGGTGATAGATCGTTCATTCAATGTATACATTAGTCATATTTTTTCTCCTTTAACCATTGAAATTAGCAACAAATCACCCTGGATGACATTTTAACTGGTCAACGTCACTATTCATAAATGTTTTAAGAGTTAAATCTTATTTCCAAAGAAAGTTACTTTTTCATTGTGTAGTAACCATGGTGATGATTGGTCTCGATACGTTAGTAGAAACAACTATAAAGATGTATCTATACATTGACTTGCTGTGCATGCATCTTGTTTGCCAACATACGGCACATTCAACCATATTCTAGGGATGTCATCACGGACATCTTTCGTTTTGTCTTTCTTACTTTCCAATATTTTGCAGAAGCCATTCCAGCTTAAGAACATTGTATTTTATCAAGTTAGATTCGAAGTATAGCGGAGTACTATTACAGATCCTGTGGCTGTATGTACTAAGGACGTACCGAAGCAATTTTATTACGCCATGGTTCAAAGCTGTCATAATGGGATTAATGTCCAGTATGGGTAGACTTCCTATATAGACGTCTCATTTGATCCAATTTTTATGTCAAGAAAGTGTACATCATTACAATTCACAAACACTTCATGGGTAGAGTTAAGCTGTTGATCGAATGGATTGAGTTTATTTAGAATCGAATCAAAATCAGAAGGTTTCGCTAGTACAAGTGTATTGTCTGTATATCATGGCTTAAAATTTGATAACATCTTTTTCTATTAGTTTGTCAATTATCTGTTCTATTCGAGACATATTAACGACAGCGAGTTGTGGTCCCAGAGGGGAACCCATAGACACACCCTGGTATAACTCATTATTAAAAGAGAACGGGTTGTATAGACATGTAAAGCTTGGTTTTCATCATCTTCTTTCTGCATACCGTACCGGTACCTTATTCAGCATGGCTTATTCAATGAGCAATAGTATTATAAATAAAACAAATATTCACATGTTACATGTAACAATAGGAATAATTTGTTTGTTCTTATTCACTCTCCTCTTGAACTGCATGGTAGTTTAGACATTTTGGAGAATGGAGTCATGGAAAATGTCCATTTCCGGATTTCTTTCAATGGCTTGTATATCAAACTTTAATGCAGAATATCACCATTTCATCTATTTATTTATTTATTTGTCATATTTATGACCAGCAGCACCATCAGTGCCGAGGCAATGTTCTCCCCAGCTCTTTCTAGGTCTCTTTCTAGGTCTTGCTCATGAAAGCAATGTTCTCCCCAGCTCTTTCTAGGTCTCTTTCATGTCTTGCTCACGAATCTTTCTAGGTTTTGCTCATGAAAGCAGAATTTCGTTGCGCACACTTTGTGTGCTTACAAAATTCTCAATTCCGCATTATTTACGGAGATATCCAAGTTACACATTTATGACGAGCGGAAAGAGGATATCAGGAGAAATGGATCGGGGATAACAATCAGCAGTCTAGCATAGCATCCGAAGTCCTGGTTAATCGTAGTCTCAACTGTTCTTGTCAATGATGCCTGCGAGCAGGCATTATTGATGGGAACAGTTAATTATGGCTAAGATGATTTGAGTCCTGGTAAACTGTCTGTATTTTGGCGCTATAACATGGCTCAGTGGTACGATTATACCTGCAACGATTCAGTTAGAATTATCTGTGAAATATAATATAATATAATATATATTCGTACGATAGTAAGTGGAAGTAAAGGAGCCGATAAATGCTTGATGACCACTGACTTTTGTGTGTCACCTGTGGTTCAGAGGTCACGGTCACTATAGTTCCCTCGAATATAATTGAGTGCACGTGACTGCCTCTACCTCTTAGTAGGAGTATAACTTCTCATGAAGAAAGGAAATTATTGGCGTCAGATATACATGTTTTGTATACCGCAAACAATGTCCCCCCCGAATAAAGGAAAAATATTTGGTATGTGACATGTCTCCCTCAAATGTGGTAATACTGACAAAAAATTCATGATTTTGGGGTCAAAGTGACCTTGACAATTGACATTGACCTAAATTTTGTAACTGACACATCGACTCCCCTTAATGTATCTACTGAGATAATTAATTGCGATTTGTAGCGATGTCATGATTTTGGGATTTGACCTTGACCTTTTGACCTTGACCTCAGTTTTGGTATGGGACACCTCGCCTCCCCTTTATGTATCTACTGACAACAAAAATGTGATTTTTAATGATTCTCTTTTTTGGGGTCACTGTGACCTTTGACCTTAATTTTGGTGTGCGACACATTTTTTCTTCTGACGAATCCACTCACAAAAATAGCTATTTTCAATGATTTCCGGACTTTAGAACTCGGTGACCTTCAACCTCTGGCCTGACGCATCTTCTCCGCCTGGTGTATCCACTCACAAAAAAAACACAACTGTGGATAGAAAACTGCCATGGACATGGACCGGCTATGAACAGTTCAATGATTTTCTGATTTTTCTCCTAGAGTATCAACTCACAAAAAATTGGAACTATAGATAGAACACTGTCCTATAGATATAGATCGGACACGAACGGACGGAAGTTCCGACCGACGGGCGGACGTCCGGATGTCCGGGACGGACAGACAGAAGTCACCATCACATGATACGTCCGCTTGTATGTGCATCCATTCATAGTTTCTGGAATTCTGTGATTGAAGGAGAACTTGTCTGAACGTTTTTTCCCCGTCTACCTTTCCCCCATGATGTCTTCTTTGTGAAGGTGCCTGCTTTACGGGAATAATCCATTTTATGTAGGAAATGGAGTGGTTTTTACCAAATGCAGGGCGCCGCTATTAGATACGTCAGGGTGCATTCCACACCTCAATGATGTGCGGTTAAAAATAGACATTGGTTCGGGTGTTCGGTCTTAAATATATGTAAAATCTTTAACAAAACCCTTGTAACGGTATATATTTTCCGAATGGACACACTCATGCCATTATTCCAGGAGACAAGTGAGCTATTGAAATTGAAAAGGAAAGACGTTCAATCCTCCTTAAACCTTCAACTTTTATGAAAAACTCCATAAAATGTACGAAAATGTGTCAAATTCTTGTTAGACATGTGAACGTTTCTCCGTCCAACGGGCATTTTAACAAAAAAGGGGGGGGGGGGAAACATGGGCTTGACCTAATCCTTTTTTGTAAAATTTTATACCCATAAAGGAATCATCATTTTCGTTTCCCAAAAAAGTGAGGATTTTGGCCTGGCAGATATTCTATTCCGGAAACGATTAACTCTGTAGTGGCGCGTAGGTGCGATCAGCAAGCTATTGTTATATCCTCTTTTGAAGAAATGGTTACGTCCAGCTGGGTGATACTACAGATATCAGTTAATAGACAGGGAAGAAGAATTACCATGCTGTCAAAAACAGGCGACATTCCTTATTATAACATTAGGCCACTTTGTGCGAAACCGTGGCAAGTGTGGAGTGCACCCTCATAGTTGAGGTGAACTTACGTCAGAGTTGGGGAACAATGACGTCTGAGTTGAGTAGAAGTAAGGTTAGCATTGTGGGGAAAAACACGTGACGCTATCAATGACGTCACCGCTGTTACGTCGCATGGAACAAGAACAACGTCACTGCAAATATAACCTCGTTTTCGTGTACAAAAAAGGCGGCGTCCTACAACCAATCTTTGCAAATTAAACACATCCTAAGTTAACCCGTCGAATTGAGTATTTCCTCGAAACACATTACTTCATGGAGTATTTATATAGTGTCGATTCCTGAAGACAAATGATGCTGAGGAGACGTATTTAATATCGTACATTGACGGCAAAATTACGATCGTCGCATGCAAGCTCTGTGGCGCTACGTTTCGTACGTAATTTGTGTCCAATCCTCCTTAACTCGGTGCTGGGGACCGATTGAATATCATGTGTTTCACATCCCCATAGTGTTCAAATGAACAGACACAATCAAACCGAGACTGAAATACATAATTTAGAACTACTTGGAAATTCATCTGCAAAACGAATAATGGTTAAGATTTTATCTATAGAGCATCATCGTGTCTTTCTAATGCAGAAGCAAAGTAACTCCGAATAAACTTAATAAACGCATGGTGACAGTCTCAATATTTCGACAAAATTTTATTTGTCATCTTCAGGATGTGAAAATTTTGTCGAAATATTGAGACTGTCACCATGCGTTTATTAAGTTTATTCGGAGTTACTTTGCTTTTGCATTATGCCAAGCGGATCAACACGATTTTGTGTCTTTCTAACAACACTGAAAATTGTTGACCGCTTCGGTCTTTCAGGAAAACATACTGAGTTTTCATTATTTCCTACACATTGGAAACTGGTGCAAACTGTAACGAGATACGACTTTCGGTTATTGATGCGAAGATTCTTTTAAGGACGACGGTTGGATATAGTGTGTCGGAAGTGACGCTTGCTATTTGGGCTGGCGTATAAAAATATGTATACCAATATTGATGTGGCTGTCAAGTTTGTTGATCAAATAACAGAATTATTTTCATCAAGTAAATTAGTTAAACACTGGGGGATAACCTATGGCCTTCGTTGCTTAATATACTTATCGTTTACCCATCCGACAAATGTCAATCGTTAACTATACATGGTGAACAGTTGTCTCATTTATTATGGACAGAAGATTTCTTAATCTTGTCAGAAAATGTGCATGGTCTTCAACACTGTCTGGATTATATATTGGTAAATAATGCGAAACTTGGCATCTTCAAGTTAATGATGACAAGTCGAAATTTATGGTAAGCGTCCAAGGTAGGAAACTTGAGAACATCTTATGCCTTTCTTCCAAGGAGGTTACTTAGATGTAGCTAGCAGCTGCACCTGTCTGGGATGTATTTGGACTCTTATGCTAAATATAACCCTGTAAATGACGCAAAACAGGGAGCTAAAACATCATGGAAAAATTACTTTCTGTACTATGTGACAAGTTATTTAATACTTTGGTTAAACCAATTGAATTATACAAATGTGAACTATCGAGGTCCAAGTTGAATGTAAAACACAGACTGCGAGAGTTAAATTTTTACTCTTATGGTTTATTGTTCATTGCTCAAACACAAGCTGTCAAAATGTCAGTCTGACCCGGATCTTTAGAACTGGGACGATATAATATTACAGAACCGCTGATAATCTTTCAGGCTTCCTCAAGGTTAGTGAACGGATGGATGGATGGATGTACTTTGGCACTCCATCGCGCTGCGGTGGGCATTGGTCGTGCGAACACGCCGTGCAACCCGTTTCCCCCAACCCGCTCTTAACAGTGTCACATAGACACGCGTGGGTGGGCGGTGATATTAGGGTGAAGTTTCGAAATATGGGGTCTCTATACATAACCCCATGCTTTATATAAAAATGCACCAAGGTCAGAAACGGTAGCGTTGGTAGGAGTTTTCCCCTATTTTAGGGGTAAGGTCCGTGTTCCGCTTTTTATATTTTCGGGGACAAATCCTTGATGGCCCTGGAGGAGCGCTTCACTTTGACACCTCACTCGACCCAATCGGTCCAATGGGGGCCCCTCTCGCCCATGAAGGTTGTCGAAAATTCCAGATGATTCTCACGAAAACCCCGCGTATTTGGGACTACTTTCTGTCCGCGGAAGCTTCTCCCCACGACCGCATCACCGCCAGATCGCATCACCGCGAAGGAATACATGCCCCTGAGGTCACGTGACCGGATGTGATGTCACACACTTGGGGACTTGCGCAGAACCCACACCTGCGCAGACCTCCCCGTGACCTGCCCGTTTTGTTTTTTTCTTGGTTTTCTGCGCATGCGCAGTGACGAGCCATAGCATATAGATGCCCTCTATATACTACTATTGTGTCTCTGCATCGCGTGGTAATCAACTTGTAAAGACACAGAGAGAGAGACATCCATTACGTTATACCGTAATGTATGTATGCATCACCACACATTACGGCTTCAAGAATACGCAACATCTAATAATGTATATATTTTATGAACAATAGCGTTCATTTTTCAATTGAAATTTTATGAAAACTGTTTGACATATCTCAAACTTGATGGTATATCTTGATCAAAGACAACTAAACTAGTAAACAGCGTCTCAGTTTTTTAAATGCCTGTCTAGTTCAATGTTTATAGCATTTTAACTTGAATGAATTGGAAAAAAAATCAATTGTCTTACAACTTTCTACATTAAAAGCTGAATAATTCAAAACAAGCCCAAAAACTGAGTCGCCATGGACTAGCTCGCAACGTACATAAGAGACAGGCCAGATTTGACAAGCGTAGACAGAATACTTTTCGAGAAATACTAGGTGAACACTTGGATTTCGACCAAAAAAAAAGAAATGCTAGAAATCGGGCAAAAACCGCCCGGCTATACGTTTCTCTCTTTCTCTCTCATAAATCATTTCATATGCTAGGAAAAGTAACACAGTTTCTCACAGACATTTTTTCGTCATACATCTCTTTAATTCAAAACAGCTTTACATTTTGGTACCGGTAACCGAACCTTTTAGCAGCTGGTCGTGTTTGTGATATTGAATCAAAGTCTCCATCCTGTATTGTAAATCCGGGTGAAAAAGTCAACACAGCATAACAAACTTCTCGTACACTGGCAGGTTTTAAAAGCAGGATACTCTTGACTTGACCGACACAAAATCCCAGAAAACTTTTTACAGGTATTCGGAAATGTTGGCGTGCAACGTTTTCGTGGAAGCAGACCCCGGATGTAATGTAGATACAAAGTGGTAAAATTGTATCAACTTTCAACCATCTGATAGCCCACATGTTCAGAGTCTTTAATAATTAATAAGACGATGTGGAAAACCACGAGGGGTAACTGTGTCTACAGGGATGTGAAATTGTGTGTATGACTGTATACATTGTGGTGACTACAGATGAATGATTAAGGTCATGTACACAGGAACTCGTTACCGTTCTCAATTGGTTAATTATGTTGATTGGGGGGGTCGGGGTCGTGAAGAATATTTACAACCTCGATACCCAGATCACCATAATAAAATAATTAACAATGGTAACGAACCCCTGTTGGCTTGTAGTCCAAAATCGTTAGCCAAAGTCCGTAAAGTGACAAGAATGATATATTCTGCATTACTCCGAAGCTCTTTAGCGTATTTTGCCTGGTTATTATAAAACTCACGTGCATATCATGCAACTAAATTTGAACAAAATGACACAATAGAGTATTTGTTCATAATAGTTTGGGCAACTTCTGCGTTTGAAATATTATCAGCAAAAGTGCGTCTGCGGAGCGACGGATACTGATGAGCGGGGTCATTTCATTGTGAATGTAATCATTTTGCAGGATTTGCTAGAAAAGTAACACAGTTTCTCACAGACTTTCGATTGTGATATGACTTGCGTGATGTTTTCTTCGTTTGTACGTACTTGTCAATCTCAACGATTTAATCGTCTTGATAGCCTTGGTTTGAATAACACCGCTGCCTATTATCTTCGCTATATGTTTTGTAATAGATTTAGCAACATCTCTCTCCAGACATCCGCATATCTCTTACTTGGGCTATCGGGTTTAGACTTTTTTTTATAGTCACTCTCAACACCTCAGAGTTTGGCACCAAATCACCAGCAGTAAATGCAAACGCTCTAGACAACTCGGTCACCTCAGCTTCCACAAGAGGAGTCTAGATTATGTTTAATACCCCTGTGGTAGACTGAATAATGGCACAGCTCCAAAAGCCGTTATTATATATATACTAATGCCATTTAGTATATATATGAGTTTTATGAAAAGTGTACAACCGAATGCTACGTTGGCATATATTTATGAATAGAGTATGTGTCTATAGGATGTATGAAAGAATATGTTAATGTATATATTGTTGAAATGTCCAATGATTAACTCGAGTTACCTTGATTTATTCTCCTCCTCCCAATAGCGTCCATGTAAACACATTTTTTTTGCGATTGGCATTAAATAACTATACGGTAAAAGGCTTTCTCTCTGTATACCTAAGTATCACATGGTCAAATATGGCCGACTATTCCTTACAAAATTAGGTGATCACCTGATTATATCACAAATTATAGTCACCTCATCAAACATGGCCGATGATTCTTTGGCATCAGACCACTAATAATTTTGTTACTTGATGTATTAGCAGAAAAAATCACAAAAAATCCAAAAGACTCTCGATGCAAAAATCCACTTGGCATGGCAATATTCACCTTGTGGGACATTAACTGTAAAAATCTTCACAGAAGTTGATCATGGAAATTTCAAATTCCTGCCATTGACAGCTGCTCGGTGTCACCGAATGCCATTCAATTTGTAAACATGGAACATTCTCACCCCTCAGTGATCATGTCTCCATCCGCCATGCTTTCCCCAAAGAGACCCAAATCACCACCAGGAAGTATAGTTTGAAGCTTCGCCTGCAATTTGAAATAACAGATGTATCAGAAATGCTGAATCAAAGTACTTAAAGTACTGATGTCGGGTTTACTTGCATCAGAGGAGTTTATTAGTCCCATATTTGGGAAGAATGGTGGTGTTTGCTTGACATAGGGAATCGTCCTCAAGCTGTTCGGTTTGAAGGGCCAAACTTTCACTTTTATCAAAGGGATATGAAATGGACCATTTTGTACAGCCTTCATGCTGAATTATAAGACCCGAAATAATGAAGGACTGCAGATGCACGAACACGGATTTATGGCTCACTAAAGTTGGTAAGTTGGCTTATTTTCGTATTTTTAGGCACTTTTCGGTGCGGATTTTCTCTTGTTACAAAAATAGGACACCTTTAACCAAAACCAATTTTAGCTATTTTGACCAACAAATAAGTCTAAATATGATTTTGGTTAAAGGTGTCATAATTTTGCAACGAGAATTTTGGAGAGAAAATGTCGACTGTAAATGCACCGAAAAGTGCAAAATACGGCAGGTTTGAACCACTGTAAGTCTGGTTGTGTTTGTCTGTAGGTCTTGATTATTCTTTATCTTTATCTATTCAAATGGTCAATTTGGTGCTTTTTAGACAAAAATTAGCCCCACCAGCTGTGTGTATCAAAAACGCATTGAGGACGATTCCCTATCTAAAGTGAAGATCATCTTTGTGATCTTGCACTATATATGAATCATAACTTTTGTTGTAAGGTAGCTTACCAAAGATTGAAAAATGTTCAAAAATATTAAAATTCATATTCGTAATAATAATTCATAAAGTGCCATATAGTTATAGAACAACCTCAAGAATATGTGTGTAAAGTTTGTGTATCCTGTAATTTTTGTATGGCTCCGTAAAGGACCATCGCCGATATTGGACAGATCCACATTTGTTTGACACACCGTGTACGTTGCTGTCCTTTCACCGTGACGGGACAACCACAGTTATAATCATCCAGTCTCAGCCAATGTTCACTAAATTTGCATTTTCCCGGCATCGGCAAAATTAGCCCAAAGCTGAATTCCAAACCAACGAACAATGGCGACTGCAATTTGACCAGTTCAAATGGCGACTGTTCTGATACGTAAATTAGTACAGATGTCAAGAGCGTGAGCCAATCAGCTGTCGACATTATGACCTCGACCAATACACGTCACAGAATATGAATATTAATTCAGCGGGAAACAGTCACGAGTTTAGTTCAACCAATGGACTACACAAAATATGTAAATGAGCTGTCTGACCTCGTTCCAATCTGGTGAAGGGTCACCAGCAAACACGTTTCACGGCTGTTTGGATTTTTATTCCGCAATAAATTTCGCTGAACTTCAGAGAATAACTGAGCTTTTTCCACTCATTTTCCCGGACTCTGTACATATATTTCCTCTGACTTTCCATGTCCTTTCAACGAAATTCCATTACTCTTAGCGCCTGGAATTGCATGGCTTGTGCGAGGCCTGTTGCGAATGCTGTAAGGGGCATCAAATGAGAACAGTCTCCGGGCAGGAGATCAAAACTACACATGTGCAGAAGAAAAAAGAAAAACTGAAAAGTGATACTAATGTAGGGTTTACCCTTGGTAAACCCGACAAAAATAACAGCTCATAAAATTCACAAAGATCTGCTCTCAAATTTCTAAACAATGTAGTTCGAGGGGCTCCGACCCGGAAGTGATTAACTGCGGTCTGATGCCTGTAAAAATATAGTCAGGTGAACAAACATGGCGGTCGTATATACATGCTTCGGACTGATCAAATTCTTCACTTCCTATAACCTGATAATAATTTCTGCTCCGGTTTTACAACTATCCTGCTCGTGTTCCTCTTCTTCTTGCTCCTGCTTTTCCTCTCATGCTCCTTCTCCTGACCCAGATCTTGGAGCTGAGTTTAAACCGCCTCCTCATGCTCCTGTTTCGGCTCCTCCTCCCTTCCACCCTGGTCATGATCATGTGAGCTTACCACTATACTGCTACATGCATGGGTGACAATGACAGTGTGAATACGATTATCACACAGTACACGCGACTTCTCTTAGTACTATTGTACTTGACGAGGGCGCGAAGTGACCAAGTGAATATGGATCTCCAAAAAAGGTATGGAAGCGGGATGCGACCATCTCGCGTTTTCACATCTATAATAGTAACGCGTTTTCGCATCTTCGCATTTTCGCAATTTCGTGTTTTCGCGTTTTCACGTTGTCGTATTTTCGTTGTTCTGCGTTGTTGCCTATATGAGGTCATATATATGGAAGCCGGATGCAGGGATGCAATAAAAGTGAGCATCACGAGTATGCCGGTCATGCAAGATGCCTTGGCATAAATGTTGAAAATGGACACTCATATTGGAAATTTATTTGCTGCAAGATAAGTTATATTTAGATGCTCTAAACGTTTTCAGTGAACAAATAAATTCGAAGCATTAGCTGGGATCTTGGTAAAATGAATAATAAGGAATATACACTAAAATACAGCAGAAGAAAAAATCTAAGAAACAATGAAGATTTACAAAGAAAGTTAGGGAATTTGGGGACGGAAATATGTGAGCGTTCAGGAGAAAAATTGAGAAAAAAGCGAAATCTTCAGTTAAATGTTTATAACTAGACTGAAATCTGATTATGGTAGTATAATTTGCACTTGAAGCGAGGCTATGGAGATACAATGTCAGTATTATGAAAATTTATATGAAAAAATACCGATTTTTGTTCAGGCCAAGAATTTCCAGACCTCGGTTTTCCCAAGGCATATATTATATTTTTATCTACGGCTATAGCTATGTATGACTAGCTTTGCATAGTAATATCCCAAATGATATTTTTTATCTCATTTTCGTTGGGGAACGCAAAATCCTTAATAATAATAATAATAAGTTTGTTTTACCATGGTTGTAAATAGGTTTTGATATGTATCCCACCCATGGACCATGTTAAGGGTCTAATTGGGTAGCGTAACTCTCCCAATGAACCCTCATGGCAATACATGCAGCTATATGAAACGTAAGCTGCGAAACCTCGAAAACTCAAAAATGGGAAAACGCGAAAATGTGGAAACGCGAATATGCGAAAACGTGAAAACACGTAAACGAGAGGCGAAATACGTTTCGCGTTTTCGTGTTTTCGCATCGCATTTTTTGTGTTTTCGCGTTTTCGTGTTTTCGTGTTACTATTACCGATGCGAAAAATGCGAAAACACGAGATGTCCGCATCCCCTTTCAGCGTGTAGCGATTTCTTTCAGAAAATCATTTCAAATAGAAGTCTCAGAGAATATTTCAAATGGTATATTTTGTTCGGTCAACATATTGTGTGATTCGACAAATTGTGTGTGTGTTCATACATGGAAATCTGATATTAAGTTTGCAATTTGGTTTGACAGGCCCGCTTGCCTCCGCCGACCTGATCGAAGAGGTAGAGAGACTTGTAGCTTGTCTTGAGTTGTGCCCATTTGTTCAAGCCCTTGTATTAGTTTGGCAACAGCAAGTCTTGTGTTAAGTCAACACAATATTGTGTAGGACACAATTGTGTCAAAAACTAAGAGAAAATTGTGTCAAAAACTAGAACACAATTGTGTCAAAAAACAGGACACGATTGTGCCAAAAGCAGAAACCTCTGAGTCACTTCAAGTGGTTTGTGTATAAAACAAGAGATCCAGTGTCTAATTAAAACTATTGTAAAGAGATTTTGTTCTTTCATTTACCCAAGAGTACGTGTGGAAGGACAAAAGGCCAATGTTGATTCATAACGTCAAACCATAATTATTATAGACAAAAGCTTATTTTCATAAGAATGAGTGGACGACAAATATATCAGTGGGGTAAACATCGGTTCACATACATGAGACGGGTTACATTGTTTCCCGTCCGTGGGACTGGTTTTTCTCAATTATACCCCATACTATAATAAATATTACAGACATACCAGTGACGAGCTGTCAGAATCCGGATCTTCACAACTAGGCTGCTATAAAAGCACATAAGCACTGGGCATCGTTCACTTGAGACAGACGTCATCATAGAGTTGTTCACCAGTCCTGGTAGGTTACAGAATGAGGGCGATGCAATACTCAGTACTTGCTGGTTTAGTCCTAGCCGGATTGTCGGCTGCTCTTGACACCGGTCCATCCGGGCATTTAAATATTCGACAACAGCGCTCAATAGGAACACAGGACATGTCCCTCCAACTGGAGAATCTACGAACCATTTTAGAGAAAGAACAGCTAAAAAATAGACAGTTACAAACCGATATGACTGAAATGAAAGAGAGACTGAAGAAGATCGAGTCTGACGTTGAGGAGAATAGTTGCCCGTGTCGAGAGATGATAAGCACACAGTCGTCCGTTTCTAACATTCAGGTGTCTAATATTGAGGAAGGCCTTCGCCGGGAGAAGGCAAGCAGACATACACTGGAAAATGAGTTTGAATTTTTGAAAGCTGGACAAAAGGATGATCAGATGAAACTGCTGACTTTAGACAAGAGGATCAAAAATGTACAAACAAACATGTCAAAACTATTGCCCGACTGTGCGGAGAAATGCGAAGTTGGTCGTATTAAACTGGTGACTTTAGACAAAGAGATCAGAGCTTTACAGGCTAACATGTCGGACGTCGTGTCCCTCTGCAAGAAAACAGACGGCGAGAGAATTGAACAGAAATGGTGCCCAACAGAGTTCATAAAACTAGGAACGGGGTGTTATTATTTTGAATTGAACAAAGCAAGGCGGCGAAATTACGACGACGCGAGAACGGAGTGTCAAAAAAAGGAATCGAGTCTTGTGACGGTTGAAACGGTGGCAGAAAGAGACAAGATTGTGGAATATATTCGAGGACGTTATTCAGGCCCATTTCTGACGAGCGCAAGGAAGAAATTTGGAAAATGGAAATGGATCGGGGATAATAATCAACAGTGGAGTATATCAACAGATGTCCTGAATAATTGGCATGTGGGTTATCCTTTCAATTACGGAACTTCTCACGACTGTCTGTTTTTATCCAGTAAGAGCGGACAATGGTACAATTATTACTGCATCGCTGAATATAAACTTATCTGTGAAATATAATATATATTCGTACATATTATGTTAGATATACCTATGTCAGTTCGATTAATGACGGACTATAGTATAATATCTGGAGAAGGTATATGAGCAATCAACAGTCGTGTTAGCTCTGGTGGACTGTTCTCTTCTATATGTGCGTATGTATACAGTACTATATCATGTATACCAGATATATCATAACAATGGCGTCTTTGTGAGCTCGACTCTCATTGGTCAATTATCTCCGGGCCGGAGATGTTTCTCCGGGTTGGAGATGTTTCTCCGGGTCGGAGATAATTATCTCCAGGTCGGATATGTATCTCGGGGTCGGAGATAATTATCTCCGGGTCGGAGATGTATCTCCGGGTCGGAGATAATTATCTCCGGGTCGGAGATGTATCTCTGGGTCGGAGATAATTATCTCCAGGTCGGAGATGTTTCTCCGGGTCGGAGATAATTTCTTGGACGGAAAAATACGGAAGCATAGATATTATGGGAAAATTATTTTCCGTCCAATGGTAAATTATCTCCGACCCGGAGAAACATCTCCGACCCGGAGAAACATCTCCGACCCGGAGATAATTATCTCCGACCCGGAGAAACATCTCCGACCCGGAGATAATTATCTCCGACCCGGAGAAACATCTCCGACCCGGAGATAATTATCTCCGACCCGGAGAAACATCTCCGACCCCGAGATACATCTCCGACCCGGAGATAATTGACCAATGGTGTGGCAGCAATCGTTACCGCCATTTTTATATGTGTGAGGTATGGAAAGTCACGTACGCTGGGTTATAACAAGTCTTCAATTTCTTAAAATAACAAACCAGCCGGTAACAAATCTTATGTGTGAATGATTTCATAACAAGTTTTTGTTCGAACATGTAGTGTATGTTGTCTTGAACGTTAGTAGTATATCATCTGATAGAGTGCACTCAGAGGTCAAAGAGGCTCAATATGCGCTTTATATGCGCAGGTGTTTTTTGCGCAAGTGTGACGTCATGTATGACATCACTTCCAGTGTGCGTGAATCGGACCAGAAAAGGTGCCTTGCACAACTAGACCCTAAGGGAAACCGGTTTACCAAATTTGAGAAAGATCCATGCAGTACTTCCTGAGAAATGACAATAACAAAATTTCATGGAAAAATCCAAGATGGTCACCTGGTGGCCATATTGGATTTTCGAATCGGACCAGGTATCTTGCACAACTAGATCCCAAGGGGAACCTGTGTACCAAATTTGAGAAAGATCCATGAAGTAGTTCCTGAGAAATCGCGATAACAATGTTACATGGGGAAATCCAAGATGGCTGCCTGGCGGCCATATTGGATTTCCGAATCGGACCAGAAAAGTTATCTTGCACAACTAGACCCCGAAGGGGAACCTGTGTACCGAATTTGGGAAAGATCCATACAGTAGTTCCTGAGAAATCGCGATAACAATATTTCATGGGGAAATGCTCTTGATTAAGAATAAATATCATATCATTGTACAGCAATCCAGCCTCAAAGTACCCCGTTATTAATTCATCTCTTAACCCATCCATGTTCATTTTCCCATAACAATGGCGTCTTTGTGAGCTCGACTCTCATTGGTCAATTATCTCCGGGCCGGAGACGTTTCTCCGGGTCGGAGATGTTTCTCCGGGTCGGAGATAATTATCTCCGGGTCGGAGATGTTTTTCCGGGTCGGAAATAATTCGGAGATGTTTCTCCGGGTCGGAGATAATTATCTCCGGGTCGGAGATGTATCTCGGGGTCGGAGATAATTATCTCCGGGTCGGAGATGTATCTCCGGGTCGGAGATAATTATCTCCGGGTCGGAGATAATTATCTCCGGGTCGGAGATGTTTCTCCGGGTCGGAGATAATTTCTTGGACAGAAAAATAATTTTCACCCATGTCCTATCTATGCTTCCGTACAGAACCGCTGATAATCAGTCAGGCTTCTTCGAGGTTAGTGAACGGATGGGTGGATGGATGTACTTTGGCGCTCCATCGCGCTGCGATGGGCATTGGTCGTGCGAACACGCCGTGCAACCCGTTTCCCCCAACCCGCTCTTAACAGTGTCACATAGACACCGTGTAATCCTCACATCCTTATTAAATAATATACCTTCTCCACATTCAACACAACCTTATACTCTTCTTTTCCCATAACTACAGAAGTATCACATAATATTTCCATCTGCTAAGCTCCCGCATTCTCTCTTATCGGACCGATTCTAGTGGTAACTTTTACCAAGTATCACCATGGACCCTCATAAAGAAATCCCCCGATAGTCGCTCATCCTCCCCATCTACTTAACATATATCACCCACCGAATTTAGTGAATATGATTTAACGTCGCTCTCAACCCTTTTTCAGTCATATCACGACGTTTGGTTCCTATTCCTTTTCACACCTGGAAACCACACGGGTGGGGTCCTATTCCTTTTCACACACGGGAATTCCACGTGTGTACCAGTCTTTCGTCTGCAAAGTTGACAACAAGAAGGCGATGTGTTACTCAGGTTTTGTTTGTCCAATACTGGTTGGATTGTCGTCAGCTCCTGACAACGGTCTGTAGCAACTACTAATAACACAGTTATGTCATTAGCTGTTTTCAGGTCACCAGCTAAAGTCAACCGCAATTGCGACATCAGCTGGCGACTACATACAGATTCGACGACTAATGGCAAATTACGACAGTTGTATCATGGTTATGTTTATGGGTATTCTCACACACCATTTAATATTGGTGCCTCTATTCATCATCGTATAGGTAAATTATGTTACTGCCATGCAGTATGACTACTTTCTCGGAAATTTCCTTAGTGAATTCCTTACGGGAGATCATTTGCATATCAGCCCTTTAAACTGCGCTGGTGTTACTTAATATTCTTCACCGTACATAAATAAAGCATCATCCGTGTATTCCATTATCTTCTTGATTACACACCAACCGCATCTTCACCACGTCGCGGTTTCTATTTGTGAGCCAAAGGCGAACGTTGGTTTTAGCGAGGATGACCAACCGCTGATATTAACTCTTTCCGTGAAACGCAGTTTATAATTGATCAATATTGAACTCCTGTCAATTATTACCTTCACCGTGACCGACACCGTTAACTAAGTAATAAACTAAGTAATAAGTCCGTTATTTCCGCAATGATAATTTTGTTCACGGACATTTGCTAGTACTCTCTATTATAGAGACGACCATGCGAAATTGGCTTTAATTATGGACAACTCTGAACTTGAACTTGATTTCCTTGCCATGGAATTTCACATCTGACCGATCACAGGAATATGCTTCATAGTATACCAAGTACAAATTTCTGACTGAAGTGACTATTTGGCAGCCATCTTGAATTTACCCTCAAATTTTTTTAGATCTTCTCCTCCAGAACCACAACTATGTATACTGCTGGGTGTGTTAGTTGAACCCACTAAATAATTTAAAATCATGTGATCGTGAATCAATGCATTGTTAAACTTTATCCAACCAGGGCTACATTGTCTCCGTTGGTGGAGTTTAAATAGCTGGGTAATATAGAACATATTTGAATGGCTATTTGTAGCATTGCCGAACTCTTTGACATTATCATTTAAACCATGGGGAAAACACTGCCCCAAATTCTAGCATCCTGCCCCAAATTCTAGCATCCAGAATAGGAGGAATCTAAAGGAGGAATCCTTGGTAGATGGGTAGACGACAACTATGATCTAAATGCTAAAGGTATCCCAGCCAAGATCGGGGCAAGACAAATGCTTATCTGTAAGCAATTGCTTTTTACTATCGGATGGTCTGTGACCGTTCACCCTAAGAATGAGTCTTTGGGTGGTCTTGCCAACATACTGTTGACCACACTTCTTACAGGAAACTAAATAAATATAGTTTGTAGTAAAATAACTGAGATTAACATACCAGGGTACGAATTTATAGAATATGAATGACCATTTAGTGTGGAACTGAATGAAGCTGAAGCATTAAAGAGAAGACACGTCAGACACCCACGGTGGCTTCACTTAGAAATCCTAAAATTATTAGGGGCCTACATATAGAAATCGTCGCTAAACGATCATCAAGCGCAATATTACAAGGTTTGATGTCGTGACCTTGCTTCGCTGTCAGCAATATATCTGTCATTTGGATTGAAAAAAGGTCTTAGTGCATATCGGTCTATTAGAGACTCGGCCGAGGAACCGGCCGCACTTCGGTTGCTCTGACCATGGAGTTAAATAAGAAGGAGAACCAACTCCGCCAGCCGCTGGTCGCTGACCCGTGTGGTCGCGCGCAGAGCTATTGTATTCTGGATGGCTGTCAGTCATGAACTGTCCGTTTGATGTGCAATGTATGAATCCGCCGGCCGAGTCGTTGGTTCTTATTCGCCGCAGAAAAACATCAACGGAAGTCGAAATCAAAAATGCGCAGTAATTTAACTCCATGTTCTGACTGACTTACCATTACTTTCTTAAGTGGTGTTCAAAGTGAAGGTAGAATGTGCAGAGGGACAACTTGTCGGCCAACAAAATACAGGCGTACACGGGTTTATTTATAACTGACATATTTTCGACTTTATTTTGTCAACATTATAATGGCCCAGTAGTATATAAAGTTGATCTACACCCTCATTGACATACTTATTTGTTCCCCGGGTAAAATTTAAAGGGGTACTTGGTCACGTGACGATCACGTGACCGGATGTGACCTTTGACCCATGCGCACCATTATTAATATGGGGTATTGTGCGCATGCGCAGGGATCGAAGGTCACTTCCGGTCACGTGATCGTCACATTCCGGTCACGTGATCGTCACGTGACCAAGAACCCCCTTAAATATTATTCCCGGGAGAACAAATAAGTAGGTCAATGAGATTGAAGATCAATTTTATATACTACTACTAGTATATAAAGCTGATCTTCACTCTCATCGCTCCTTCCTTACCACTAAAATTCAACTTAACATTAACTAACTATTACATAATGAACTGCTTTTCACGGAACATGAAAGTTGAAAGGTGAAAGTTCGATAAAATTCGTCTAAGAGGAGATGAACTGTTTTTATTTTAGCCGACTAGACGATCTGGCATATCTAAATTGCATTTCGAGGGATAAATATATAGCAACATACAATTAAACGGATATACATGATATCAGAAATCGGTGCATGTACAACAGCATCTGTTTCAACAGCTGTTCTGATTCTAACAATCACACGCATTGGATCGGCATCTTGATGCGTTCTATGATTATTGAGTTGAAAAAACGAAAGGAAAATTAATACGCCACAGAAAACGAATTTCGAGCGAAGAGTATCTCTTAGATGGATACTATCGATTGTATGTCGTGATATTGTTGGCCCCGCCCCGTCGAGCTTGTGCGGACTGCAGTTGACAGGTTTTTAGTTTATCTTGGTTTGATTTGGGCAGAAAAAAACATAATCTCCTCAATTTTGAGTCATTGCAGATTAATCTGTAGGCCTATTCATTAACTCACAGCTAAAATATATCTACATAGATGTAGATTGCCCAGCGCTCAGAATCTCTCTGTGAGAACGTTTACGTGACAGCTGCTTGTCTTAGCAGTATGAAATTATATTCAACTTCCTCACGGGCTCCATTCACTCATGTAATCTAGCCCCGCCCTCTCCCCTCACGTGCTCCATTCACTCATGTAATCTAGCCTCGCTCTCTCCTCTCACGGGCTCCATTCACTCCTGTAATCTAGCCCCGCCCTCTCCCCTCACGTGCTCCATTCACTCATGTAATCTAGCCCCCCCCCCCGACAATGACGCTGAATGTAAGACAAAATTCGTTTAATCTCCTAATATGGCCACAGAAAAGTCTGCAAAATAAGAGTGATAACCAAGGAAGGTTCTGAGATATGATAAATTCGTTATACGTCGCCCATGCGGGGTAATACGGGATTATATTTGGTTTCTCTCCCCATATTTTTTCCGAGGCGCAAAGAAACCAAATATCACCCCGTATTACACCACAAGGGAGACACAAAATTAATGTTTCAATCCAATTTGTAATTTTTATGTCAACTTTACATAGATTTTTATTCTAAATTCTACATGTGTTTCATGTTATTTCCTATAGATCTTTTACCGTTAACTCTTAAAGGTGAAATGCAAAGGTTTGTCTAAATCACTTGATATCTGCAGGAAGATTGGATAAATAATGTGTACATTAATTTCATTTCAGTTTTAAAACATTTGCTTAAGCCTAATAAAGTTAAAAACAGAAAAATGTAACGCTGTTTTATTTACGAAATTTTGATCCGTACATGATTACCTCCCCCTGGGGGCGCTGCGATACGTGACGTAGCAGTGGAACCAGCACAGTCTGCATAACATGATGTAGCTGCATTGCATTGTATGGAAATAGCTCACATAGATAAGTTAGGCTACTGCTCACGAAGCCCTTGCTTGTGTCATTCACGTTCACTGAAACGCACTAACAGGTTGGTCATAATTCGCTACGGGGGATAAAGGAAAAAGTAGGAATTTACCAATCTGTATTTCCGATTCTCATCTGGAAGACGGGAGTATCCCAGCAGCCTTTGCGGCGCTGCCTGACAACAATGGCGTGGGCTAAAAGATGGCCTAGCGACGTATTCACTTAGCCCAGGCAGACCGGGATTCTCGCCGTTAAATCGTATTTCCTCGACGTTTGCGGCTGGTAATCATTTGGAGTCGATAATATATTGTTAATAAGGTAACATTTAACAGCTGAAAGGATCAATTTTGTGGTAAAGACTCCAGGAAAGGGTAATAAACAGCTCTTAAATAAACCACAACACTGATCTACGGGGCGCTAACCCAGCCGTTAAAACCCTGGGGTTAACACAGCGGCAACACCGTCATTGTCGGCATATAGCACGGATAATCTGTTTTAATCTCCCCCATAAAGCTGTTAATTATCCATATTCAGTGATTGACTTATTGAATGATTAACATCAGCATGGAGCAGTATGTATCTGTCGCTTTTAACCGTAAATTTTCTGTATAAACAGTCAATCAATTTTATTTGATCTTTAGTCTGACGTGTGTTTCTTTGTCATGTTTCTTTGATAAGTCAGTCACTGAATATGGATAATTAACAGCTTTATGGGGGGAAATTAAAACAGATTATCCGTGTTATATGCCGACAATGACGGTGTTGCCGCTGTGCTAACCCCAGGGTTTTAACGGCTGGGTTAGCGCCCCGTAGATCAGTGTTGTGGTTTATTTAAGAGCTGTTTATTACCCTTTCCTGGAGTCTTTACCACAAAATTGATCCTTTCAGCTGTTAAATGTTACCTTATTAACAATATATTATCGACTCCAAATGATTACCAGCCGCAAACGTCGAGGAAATACGATTTAACGGCGAGAATCCCGGTCTGCCTGGGCTAAGTGAATACGTCGCTAGGCCATCTTTTAGCCCACGCCATTGTTGTCAGGCAGCGCCGCAAAGGCTGCTGGGATACTCCCGTCTTCCAGACTTCCCACGGCCCCTGCAGTGTCGCTGATCCTATCGTTGCCTGTTGGTTCTTTGTTCACAATAGGTTCGTGTTGGTAAGGCAGGGGCACCCCTGCACTAACCACTGCCATGAATTCTTCTGAATTCCTCTTCAGAAGAAGTGTAAGAAAATTCCTCCGCATCGCTGTCGCTGTCTACATTCATGTTAGCCGCCATTTTTTAGTGTGGTTCAACTGTGACGTCACAGCTTCTGGTGGAAAAGCTCCGAATCAAGGGGAGATAAGCGATGCACTGTGTTCAAGCCGCTGATCATACACGTGTTTTATTTCTCTTTGAAAAATAAAACTTATCACCAGATTTCGTTCGTTGATGGCTGTATAATTTATTATCATCATAAAAAGGAAAGGGAAATGCTTTTTTCTTACTTTTATTACCTTTGCATTTCATCTTTAACTTGCTTATAATATCGTCTTAGTTTTACATGTCCTATCATATTGTATGATTTGTGAATTTATCTACCGCCTGTGATATATCCTTATGTATAATGTTATAATCTATACGTATATTATTTATGTGTTTTTTTCTGTTCTTAATTTATTATCTTAATATTTGTATATATAGTCTTTAGTCTGTAGTATTTAATCTTAGTTTACGGAGCCTGTAAATGGGTCCGCTGAGCCCGTTGGTCATCCTTGGAAATAAATTTCTGGGAGCGGAAGCGGAAACGTCACACCTGTTTGTTTACTTTCTTATTTATTCTACTTTTTATGTGTCTTGTACTCAGTCCCGAATGGGATGCTCAGATCTTTTCATGAGCACAATTAATTTTCGGCGGAACCAATCTCGCATTGGTCTATTTCCGTATTGGCGGAAATTAGCCCAGTTTCTGAGTCCTGGAGATAGATTGCTATTATTCAACTAAACATAGAAATAGTTTTTTTTATAATTTGAGTGAATTATGTTCGTTTGGATAAAATTAACTGAATTTCACAATAAAATGCGCCCGGATCTCTCGATTATCAAAGGCACTATTTCGTAGCCAGCTCACTGCGTGATCGTCATACGCTCCCCACAGTGGGGATTTGTGTGTTCTATGTGAGAAGCACGTTCCGTCAATACGGAAATAGCCGAACGTGAGATTGTGTAATTTACACAAATGTTGCTAATACCGTGTAGAAAATATTTAAAGCTATAAAAAAAATGAAAAGAAAACAATAGCATCCATTTTTCAATTGAAATTTCATGAAAACTGTTTCACATATCTCAAACTTGATGGTATACCTGGATCAAATTAAAGACAGCTAAACTAATAAACAGCGTCTCAGTTTTTTAAATGTCAGCCTAGTACAATTTTTATAGCATTTTTAACTTAACTGAATTGACAAAAATCAATTATCTTACAACTTTCTACATCAAAAGTTGAATAATTCAAAACAAGACCAAATGATAAAAACTGAGCTGTCATGGACTAGATCGCAACGTACGTAGAAGACAGTCCAAATTTTACAAGCGTAGCCTGCATATTTTTCGAGAAATACTAGGTGAACACTTTGAAATTTGACGAAAAAAAATGCTAGAAACCAGGCACAAACCGTCCGCTATACATTTCAAGAATAATTCCAATATTTCTCTTGAATTTTGTTACAAAATATCTTTAGCAACGTGCCATAGAGAACTTACTTATTCCAGATATATTTTCTACAGAAATCATTCATCATAGTGGTTTAAATCCGATTGGAACACTTGCTAAAAGTTGTTAGGTTGGAAAAAATTCACATCTACGCTGACCGCTGCATGACGGGTGTCTGAGCCAGAGGGGCTCGTTACCGTTGTTAATTGGTTAATTAGGTTGATAATAGAGGAGGGGGTCGAGGTAGGGAATAAATGAGGAATGGGGACAATCAGGTAAGAGCCGTAGCCTCACCACGCAAAAAAAACCCCTTGTTTTATATCCCCTTGTCCTCGAAAATCGAATAAACTTTCCGTTTAACAGATCGAGAAATGGTTAAAACGCATACATCATACTTTACCTTCTCCTTATCTGGCCTCTTTATGCAAAAAAAGTCCGTTTACACGCCAAATTTTAATCTATATTTCCAAACTGATCAAAATCTCGATAATTTCTCTCGCCACAGTGCCCGAGAACGAACGAGACTTCCTCGCCATGTCCGAGTTCGTCGCGAGAAGTCAGTCGCTATGATGGTGCTGGCTGTAAGGGCAACATTCTTTCCCTGTTGTTTTAAAAGATTTGCCACTTTTGTTATTAAAAACGCTTTTCCAGTACCGCTGGACAGGCAGTCTCAGCTTGCATGCTCTCGTCTTCCGCAATTTTGGTCTCAAGTCAACTGATACTAGCTGATAGGTGGCTCGCGGCACTGTGGCGAGAGAAATTATTGAGATTTTGGTCTGTCTGGAAATATTGGTTAAAATTTGGCGGTTAAATGGATTTTTTTTTGCATAAAGAGGCCAGATTAGCAGAGGGTAAAGTAAGATATATGCGTTTCGACCATTTCTCGATCTGTTAAACCGGATGTTTATTCACTTTTCGGAGACAAGGGGATATAAAACAAGAAGTTTGTGAGCATGGCGAGGTGACGACTCCGACTTGATTGTCCTCCTTTTCCCATTTATTCCCTACCATGTAATCAACCCAATTAACCAATTAACAACGGTAACTAGCCCCTGTGGCCTGAGCAAGCTCTCACTGCTCTGAGTACTTGTCACAGACCAATGTCAAAGAACTACACTGGTCATTCCCTGCGGTCAACTGGAGCACAATACACACTCGAGCAGTCATTAACGTTTCACACAATACACACTCGAGCAGTCATTAACGTCTCACACAATACACACTGGAGCAGTTAAGCAGTTATTAACGTTTCACACAATACACACTCCAGCAGTCATTAACGTCTCACACAATATACACTCGAGCAATCATTAACGCCTCACACAATACACACTCGAGAAGTCATTAACCTCTCACACAATACACAGTCGAGCAGTCATTAAAGTCTCACACAATACACATTCGAGCAGTCATTAAAGTCTCACACAATACACACTCGAGCAGTCATTAACGTCTCACACAATATACACGCGAGCAGTCATTAACGTCTCACACAATACACAGTCGAGCAGTCATTAAAGTCTCACACAATACACACTCGAGCAGTCATTAACGTCTGACACAATACACAGTCGAGCAGTCATTACCGTCTCACACAATACACACTCGAGCAGTCATTAACCTCTCACACAATACACACTCGAGCAGTCATTAACGTCTGACACAATACACACTCGAGCAGTCATTACCCTCTCACACAATACACTCGAGCAGTCATTAAAGTCTCACACAATACACACTCGAGCAGTCAGTCATTAACGTCTCACACAATACACTCGAGCAGTCATTAACCTCTCACACAATACTCACTCGAGCAGTCATTAAAGTCTCACACAGTACACACCCGAGCAGTCAGTCATTAACGTCTCACACAATACACACACGAGCAGTCATTAACGTCTCACACAATACACCCGAGCAGTCATTATCCTCTCACACAATACACACTCGAGCAGTCATTAAAGTCTCACACAATACACACCCGAGCAGTCAGTCATTAACGTCTCACACAATACACACTCGAGCAGTCATTAACGTCTCACACAATACACACTCGAGCAAACATTGACGTCTCACACAATACACACTCGAGAAGTCATTAACGTCTCATACAATACATAGTCGAGCAGTCATTAACGTCTCACAAAATATACACTCGAGCAGTCATTAACGTCTCACACAATACACAGTCGAGCAGTCATTACCCTCTCACACAATACACAGTCGAGCAGTCATTAAAATCTCACACAATACACACTCGAGCAGTCATTAACGTTTCACACAATACACACTCGAGCAGTCATTAACGTCTCACACAATAAACACTCGAGAAGTCATTAACCTCTCACAAAATACACAGTCGAGCAGTTATTAACGTCTGGCATAATACACACTCGAGCAGTCATTAGGCCTACGTCTGACACAATTCACACTCGAGCATTCATTAACGTCTCACACAATACACACTCGAGAAGTCATTAACGTCTCACGCAATACACAGTCGAGCAGTCATTAACGTCTCACAAAATATACACTCGAGCAGGCATTAACGTCTCACACAATACACAATCGAGCAGTCATTAACGTCTCACACAATACACACTCGAGCGGTCATTAACGTCTCACACAATAAACACTCGAGGAGTCATTAACCTCTCACAAAATACACAATCGAGCAGTCATTAAAGGCTCACAGAATATACACACGAGCAGTCATTAAAGGCTCACACAATATACACTCGAGCAGTCATTAAAGTCTCACACAATACACACTCGAGCAGTCATTAAAGGCCTACACAATACACACTCGAGCAGTCATTAAAGTCTCACACAATACACACTCGAGCAGTGATTAAAGGCTCACACAATACACACTCGAGCAGTCATTAAAGGCTCACACAATACACACTCGAGCAGTCATTAAAGGCTCACACAATATACACTCGAGCAGTCATTAAAGGCTCACACAATACACACTCGAGCAATCATTAACGTCTCACACAATACACACTCGAGCAGTCATTAACGTCTCACACAATACACACTCGAGCAGTCATTAAAGGCTCACACAATATACACACGAGCAGTCATTAAAGGCTCACACAATATACACTCGAGCAGTCATTAAAGTCTCACACAATACACACTCGAGCAGTCATTAAAGGCTTACACAATACACACTCGAGCAGTCATTAAAGTCTCACACAATACACACTCGAGCAGTCATTAAAGGCTCACACAATACACACTCGAGCAGTCATTAAAGGCTCACACAATATACACTCGAGCAGTCATTAAAGGCTCACACAATACACACTCGAGTAGTCATTAAAGTCTCACAAAATATACACTCGAGTAGTCATTAAAGTCTCACACAATACACACTCGAGCAGTCATTAACGTCTCACACAATACACACTCGAGCAGTCATTAACGTTTCACACAATATACACTCGAGCAGTCATTAACGTCTCAAACAATACACACTCGAGCAGTCATTAACGTCGCACACAATACACACTCGAGCAGTCATTAAAGACTCACACAATACACACTCGAGCAGTCATTAACGTTTCACACAATATACTCTCAAGCAGTCATTAACGTCTCACACAATAAACACTCGAGCAGTCATTAAAGTCTCACACAATACACACTCAGGCAGTCATTAAAGTCTTACACAATACACACTCGAGCAGTCATTAACGTATCACACAATACACACTCGAGCAGTCATTAAAGGCTACTCGAGCAGTCATTAACGTCTCACACAATACACACTCGAGCAGTCATTATTGTTTCACACAATACACACTCGAGCAGTCATTAAAGTCTCACAAAATAGTCTCACACAATACACACTCGAGCAGTCATTAACGTCTCACACAAGATACACTCGAGCAGTCATTAAAGTCTCACACAATACACACTCGGGCAGTCATTAAAGGCTCACACAATACACAATCGAGCAGTCATTAACGTCTCACACAATACACACTCGAGCAGTCATTAACGTCTCCCACAATACACACTCGAGCAGTCATTAAAGTCTAACAAAATATACACTCGAGCAGTCATTAAAGTATCACACAATACACACTCGAGCAGTCATTAACGTCTCACACAATATACACTCGAGCAATCATTAAAGTCTTACACAATACACACTCGGGCAGTCATTAAAGTCTCACAAAATACACACTCGAGCAGTCATTAACGTCTCACACAATACACACTCGAGCAGTCATTAAAGGCTCACACAATATACACTCGAGCAGTCATTAAATTCTCACGAAATACACACTCGAGCAGTCATTAACGTTTCACACGATACACACTCGAGCAGTCATTAACGTCTCACACAATACACAGTCGAGCAGTCATTAAAGTCTCACACAATACACACTCGAGCAGTCATTAACGTCTGACACAATACACAGTCGAGCAGTCATTACCGTCTCACACAATACACACTCGAGCAGTCATTAACCTCTCACACAATACACACTCGAGCAGTCATTAACGTCTGACACAATACACACTCGAGCAGTCATTACCCTCTCACACAATACACTCGAGCAGTCATTAAAGTCTCACACAATACACACTCGAGCAGTCAGTCATTAACGTCTCACACAATACACTCGAGCAGTCATTAGCCTCTCACACAATACACCCGAGCAGTCATTATCCTCTCACACAATACACACTCGACCAGTCATTAAAGTCTCACATAATACACACCCGAGCAGTCAGTCATTAACGTCTCACACAATACACACACGAGCAGTCATTAACGTCTCACACAATACACCCGAGCAGTCATTATCCTCTCACACAATACACACTCGAGCAGTCATTAAAGTCTCACACAATACACACCCGAGCAGTCAGTCATTAACGTCTCACACAATACACACTCGAGCAGTCATTAACGTCTCACACAATACACCCGAGCAGTCATTAACCTCTCACACAATACACACTCGAGCAGTCATTAAAGTCTCACACAATACACACTCGAGCAGTCATTATCCCTTCCTTCGGCCACAATACACACTTCGAGCAGAAGTCATTAAAGTTCTACACAATACACTCGAGCAGTCAGTTGCTGAATGTCTCACACAATACACACTGAACAGTCATTAACGTTCCCACACAATACACCTGAGCACTCATTAACCTCAGAATACAGCCACTCGAGCAGTCACAGTCTCACACAATGCTACACTCGAGCAGTCATTAACGTCTCACACAATACACTAGAGCAGCCATTAACCTCTCACACAATACACACTGAGCAGTCATTAAAGTCTCCACAATACATGAATTACAGTCATTAACGTTCCCACATAATACACACTCGAGCAAACATTGACGTGTCACACAATACACACTCGAGAAGTCATTAACGTCTCATACAGTACATAGTCGAGCAGTCATTAACGTCTCACAAAATATACACTCGAGCAGTCTACACTGTCTCACACAATACACAGTCGAGCAGTCATTACCCTTCTACACAATACACAGTCGAGCAGTCATTAAAATCTCTACACAATACACACTCGAGCAGTCATTAACGTTTCACACAATACACACTCGAGCAGTCATTAACGTCTCAATACACAAACACTGAGAAGTCATTAACCTCTCACAAAATACACAGTCGAGCAGTTATTGAACGTCTGGCATAATATTACTGAGCAGTCGTTAGCCTACGTCTGACACAATTCACACTCGAGCATTCATTAACGTCTCACACAATACACACTCGAGAAATCACAACGTCTCACGCAATACACAGTCGAGCAGTCACAACGCCCTCAGCCAAATATACACTGAGCAGGTACAACGTCTCACACAATACACAAATCGAGCAGTCATTAACGTCTCACACAATACACACTCGAGCGGCCGCTAACGCGTCTCACAATAAACACTCGAGGAGTCACGCCATTAACCTCAGCAATATACACACGAGCAGTCATTAAAGGCTCACACAATATACACTCGAGCAGTCATTAAAGTCTCACACAATACACACTCGAGCAGTCATTAAAGGCTTACACAATACACACTCGAGCAGTCATTAAAGTCTCACACAATACACACTCGAGCAGTCATTAAAGGCTCACACAATACACACTCGAACAGTCAATAAAGGCTCACACAATACACACTCGAGCAGTCATTAAAGGTTCACACAATATACACTCGAGCAGTCATTAAAGGCTCACACAATACACACTCGAGCAATCATTAACGTCTCACACAATACACACTCGAGCAGTCATTAACGTCTCACACAATACACACTCGAGCAGTCATTAAAGGCTCACACAATATACATACGAGCAGTCATTAAAGGCTCACACAATATACACTCGAGCAGTCATTAAAGTCTCACACAATACACACTCGAGCAGTCATTAAAGGCTTACACAATACACACTCGAGCAGTCATTAAAGTCTCACACAATACACACTCGAGCAGTCATTAAAGGCTCACACAATATACACTCGAGCAGTCATTAAAGGCTCACACAATACACACTCGAGCAGTCATTAAAGGCTCACACAATATACACTCGAGCAGTCATTAAAGGCTCACACAATACACACTCGAGCAGTCATTAAAGTCTCACAAAATATACACTCGAGTAGTCATTAAAGTCTCACACAATACACACTCGAGCAGTCATTAACGTCTCACACAATACACACTCGAGCAGTCATTAACGTTTCACACAATATACACTCGAGCAGTCATTAACGTCTCAAACAATACACACTCGAGCAGTCATTAACGTCGCACACAATACACACTCGAGCAGTCATTAAAGACTCACACAATACACACTCGAGCAGTCATTAACGTTTCACACAATATACACTCAAGCAGTCATTAACGTCTCACACAATATACACTCGAGCAGTCATTAAAATCTCACACAATACACACTCAGGCAGTCATTAAAATCTTACACAATACACACTCGAGCAGTCATTAACGTATAACACAATACACACTCGAGCAGTCATTAACGTATCACACAATACACACTCGAGCAGTCATTAAAGGCTACTCGAGAAGCCTATTGTGTCTCACACAATACATACTGAGCAGTCATTAACGTCTTCACACAATACACACTCGAGCAGTCATTAAAGTCTCACAAAATAGTCTCACACAATACACTGAGCAAATACACCGTCTCACACAAGATACAATTTCGAGCAGTCATTAAAGTCTCACACAATACACACTCGGGCAGTCATTAAAGGCTCACACAATACACAATCGAGCAGTCATTAACGTCTCACACAATACACACTCGAGCAGTCATTAACGTCTCCTACAATACATACTCGAGCAGTCATTAAAGTCTAACAAAATATACACTCGAGCAGTCACAAAGTATCACACAATACACTCGAGCAGTCATTAACGTCTTCACACAATATACTGAGCAACTAAAGTCTCACACACAATACACACTCGGGCAGTCATTAAAGTCTCACACAATACACACTCGAGCAGTCATTAACGTCTCACACAATACACACTCGAGCAGTCATTAAAGGCTCACACAATATACACTCGAGCAGTCATTAAAGTCTCACACAATACACACTCGAGCAGTCATTAACGTTTCACACGATACACACTCGAGCAGTCATTAACGTCTTACACAATACACAGTCGAGCAGTCATTAAAGTCTCACACAATACACACTCGAGCAGTCATTAACGTCTGACACAATACACAGTCGAGCAGTCATTACCGTCTCACACAATACACACTCGAGCAGTCATTAACCTCTCACACAATACACACTCGAGCAGTCATTAACGTCTGACACAATACACACTCGAGCAGTCATTACCCTCTCACACAATACACTCGAGCAGTCATTAAAGTCTCACACAATACACACTCAAGCAGTCAGTCATTAACGTCTCACACAATACACACTCGAGCAGTCATTAAAGTCTCACACAATACATACCCGAGCAGTCAGTCATTAACGTCTCACACAATACACACACGAGCAGTCATTAACGTCTCACACAATACACCCGAGCAGTCATTATCCTCTCACACAATACACACTCGAGCAGTCATTAAAGTCTCACACAATACACACCCGAGCAGTCAGTCATTAACGTCTCACACAATACACACTCGAGCAGTCATTAACGTCTCACACAATACACCCGAGCAGTCATTATCCTCTCACACAATACACACTCGAGCAGTCATTAACGTCTCACACAATACACTCGAGCAGTCATTAACCTCTCACACAATACTCACTCGAGCAGTCATTAAAGTCTCACACAATACATACCCGAGCAGTCAGTCATTAACGTCTCACACAATACACACACGAGCAGT
>JAVTVY010022062.1:0-94110 GCA_036873755.1 Hanleya hanleyi
AACTCCGGTGTGTGTTGAACACTGTGATTTACGCCGCGGCGTTGTATGTGTTATGTGTGAAGACCCCTGGTACGTGTAGTGTGTGGGAAACACTGGTTTGTGCTGCGTGTCGCACATGTAATATGGGAGAAACTCTGGTGTGTATCCAGGAGTTGGATGTTGTTCGAAAAATTTTATTTGCGCTGCGGCATTGTACTTGTAGTAAGTTATAGGAGAATTTGATGTGTTGTGATGAACTAAGTGTGTTTGAGTATTCTATGTGAGGGAACCGGGTGCTAGACGCCTGGGTTCGATAGTTGCTGTGTGGTTAGAGAATTTCTGTGTATGAAGACTGTGATGCAGATTTATGCGTTAATGGCATTTCTATGTGAAGCCTGTTGAGATTTTATGACTGTGTGTTCTTTGGTGGGGTTTCTGCGTGTGTTGAGCTGTGTGGTATGTTCATGAAAGTCTATGTGAGGTGAAGTTTAACATATGGAGTGACATGGAGGAGATATAGTTAGATAATATGTAGTGCGGATAGCCATGTCGGAGACCTGGGGTTGAGGTAGACGTGCCTCTTCACCCCATGTCTTCGTCATGAAGCCCTGGTGAGAGTTGTCTATCCGAAATTTTGTAGTACGCGTTATGATTTCTTGTGAATCTGGTGGAGCAGGATAGCCACCACTCGGGGAGTGAATGAATGCGTCATTGTTTGATTATAGTCTCAACCCTCGTCTAGTTATGAGCTGAATGATTGTTTTTGTGTGAGCTTGAAATCTGTGGGAGTTACAGTTGAAGGTTATGTTCTTCATTCTCAGTTTTTCTGAGGGATATTCTCTCTGGTGAAGTAGCCGTTTGCGGGGGCGGGCGTGCGCTGGGTCATCGTGTCTGAGGGCACGCAGACTGCTAGCTCCTCGTACATTCGTCCCTGTAGGTTCCCTCTCTACTAGAAAGTGCTGGCCGCTGAAGACGAGCCTTGAAATTATTGAGTTAGGTGCAGGATTGGCTTTTTTTAGATACTTTTCAAATTTCCTATGCTTTAACATGGTGCTATATAGCATACTTGGCAATATTGTGCAGATATTTTTGCTAAACTCCGCAGTAGGCAGAAAAGTGGGTTACTTTAATATCATCTATATTTAATATTTGGCACTTTTATAATCTAGTCTAATTAGAATATATTCGCATTAAAATATCTGTAACACCGTGTCGGAGAAAGGACAATATATTCAATATTTAGCACCTTTATAATATTATCTAATTAAAATAGATTCGCACATAAATATGTAGCTGACGTCTGAGAACAGACAATATATTGAATATTTAGCACTTTGATAATATCATCTAATTAGAAGACATTCGCAGTTAAGTATCTATCTTGCGTCTGAGAAAATACAATATATTCAATATTTAGCACCTTTATAATATCATATAATTAGAAAAGATTCGCACTTAAATGTGTAGCTGGCGTCTGGGAAAGACAATATATTCAATATTTAGCACTTTGTATAATCTATACTAAATAGAAGAGATTCGCAGTAAAATATCCACAAGAGTCTTTTCAGAAAAAAGTCTTTTATTTAGCACTTTTATAATCTACTATAATTAGAAGAGATTTGCATTAAAATATTTGTAACACCGTGTCGGAGAAAGAACAATATATTCAATATTTATGTAGCTGACGTCTGAGAACAGACAATATATTGAATATTTAGCACTTTGATAATATCATCTAATTAGAAGAGATTCGCAGTTAAGTATCTATCTGGCGTCTGAGAAAAGACAATATATTCAATATTTAGCACCTTTATAATATCATATAATTAGAAAAGATTCGCACCCAAATATGTAGCTGGCACCTGGGAAAAGACAATATATTCAATATTTAGCACTTTTATAATCTATACTAAATAGAAGAAATTCGCAGTTAAATATCCACAGGACCCTTTTCGGAGAAAAGACAATATATTCGATATTTAGCACTTTTATAATCTACTATAATTAGAAGAGATTCGCATCAAAATATCTGTAACACCGTGTCGGAGAAAGGACAATATATTCAATATTTAGCACCTCTATATTATCATCTAATTAGAATATATTCGCATTTAAATATATAGGTGACGTTTGAGAGCAGACAATATATTGAATATTTAGCACTTTGACAATATCATGTAATTAGAAGAGATTCGCAGTTAAGTATCTATCTGGCGTCTGGGAAAAGACAATATATTCAATATTTAGCACCTTTATAATATCATATAATTAGAAATGATTCGCAGTTAAATATGTAGCTGGCGTCTGGGAAAGACAATATATTCAATATTTAGCACTTTAATTTGATAATATCATATAATTAGAAGAGATTCGCAGTTAAATATCCACAATACCCTTTTCGGAGAAAAGACAATATATTCAATATTTAGCACTTTTATAATCTAATATAATTAGAAGAGATTCGCATCAAAATATCTGTAACACCGTGTCGGAGAGAGGACAATATATTCAATATCTAGTACCTTTATAATATCATCTAATTAGAATATATTCGCATTTAAATATGTAGCTGACGTTTGAGAGCAGACAATATATTGAATATTTAGCACTTTGATAATATCATCTAATTAGAAGAGATTCGCAGTTAAGTATCTATCTTGCGTCTGAGAAAATACAATATATTCAATATTTAGCACCTTTATAATATCATATAATTAGAAAAGATTCGCACTTAAATGTGTAGCTGGCGTCTGGGAAAGACAATATATTCAATATTTAGCACTTTTTATAATCTATACTAAATAGAAGAGATTCGCAGTTAAATATCCACGAGAGTCTTTTCAGAGAAAAGACAATATATTCAATATTTAACACTTTTATAATCTACAATAATTAGAAGAGATTTGCATTAAAATATCTGTAACACCGTGTCGGAGAAAGGACAATATATTCAATATTTAGCACCTTTATAATATTATGTAATTATAATAGATTCGCACATAAATATGTAGCTGACGTCTGAGAACAGACAATATATTGAATATTTAGCACTTTGATAATATCATCTAATTAGAAGAGATTCGCAGTTAAGTATCTATCTGGCGTCTGGGAAAAGACAATATATTCAATATTTAGCACCTTTATAATATCATATAATTAGAAAAGATTCGCACCCAAATATGTAGCTGGCACCTGGGAAAAGACAATATATTCAATATTTAGCACTTTTATAATCTATACTAAATAGAAGAAATTCGCAGTTAAATATCCACAGGACCCTTTTCGGAGAAAAGACAATATATTCAATATTTAGCACTTTTATAATCTAATATAATTAGAAGAGATTCGCATCAAAATATCTGTAACACCGTGTCGGAGAAAGGACAATATATTCAATATCTAGTACCTTTATAATATCATCTAATTAGAATATATTCGCATTTAAATATGTAGGTGACGTTTGAGAGCAAACAATATATTGAATATTTAGCACTTTGATAATATCATCTAATTAGAAGAGATTCGCAGTTAAGTATCTATCTGGCGTCTGGGAAAAGACAATATATTCAATATTTAGCACCTTTATAATATCATATAATTAGAAGAGATTCGCAGTTAAATATGTAGCTGGCGTCTGGGAAAGACAATATATTCAATATTTAGCACTTTGATAATATCATATAATTAGAAAAGATTCACAGTTAAATATGTAGCTGGCGTCAGGGAAAGACAATATATTCAATATTTAGCACTTTTATAATCTATACTAAATAGAAGAGATTCGCAGTTAAATATCCACGAGTCTTTTTAGAGAAAAGACAATATATTCAATAGTTAGCACATTTATAATCTACTATAAAATGACGTCATCAAGTCGGCCATCTTGGATTTTTTTACATTTTGTGGTAGAACTTGACCCAAGGGTATAGTGTGGTAAGTTTCAGCTCCCTAGCTCAAGGGGTCAGAAAAATAATTAGGCGGGAGGTCATTCCGCCTCCCCTCCAAGGCCACGACAGGTCCCAAAAAGCCCAGGGCAGATAGGGTTAAACAGTCTATATACCAGCACATGCGCGTTGTTTAACCAGGAAGAACGATAGAATAATCTGTTATTGTCTGAGTGGAGTTGCATAGACCACAAATGAAAATGTACTTGCGACTGTCTTAAAAACCCTTACATAACAGCGCATGCGCGTTGTTTAACCAGGAAGAACGATAGAATAATCCCTGTTATTGTCAGAGGAGTTGCACAGACCAGCAAATAAGGGGTAGGACTGCCTTAAACCTCCTTAATCACCAGTCCTTGCAATATTGAAAATATGTAGCATTTGTGCTAATTATACAATATATTTTCTTTGAGGAGAGGCAATCGGACAATTTGGAGCTGCGATTTAGAAGAAATATTCAATATTTATCATGGCTGCAATTTAGAAGAAATATTCAATATTTAGCATTTGTGCTAATTATACAATATATTTTCTTTCGGGAGAGGCAGTCCGACAATTTGCGTTTGCGATTTATCATGAATATTGAATATTTCTTCTGGCTGCAATTTAGAAAGAAATATTGAATATTTAGCATTTGTGCTAATTATACAATATATTTCATTTGAGAACAGACAAGTCAAAGTGCTAACCAGCAGTAATCCTAGAAATTATCTTCAAAGTAGCACACCCCTTTCTAAATATCACTAATTTTAGAAATTATTTGCGAAGTAGCAGATCTGCTAAATAGCATGCGAGACAATAATAACCATTCCTGCACCTTAATGAAATTATTAGGGGGGAGAGAATGGGGAGCCCAATTTATAGTCTGGACGGCTATTAGATTAGAGGCCTGTTCCAGTCGTGGATTGTATGATGTTCTGGTGTTTAGTGTGGCTATGTTGCTGGTAGGCTGGCCTGCTATACCAGTCGTGGGTCGGGTGATGTTTTTGTATTAACTGCGGTCATGTAGCTGGTATGCTGGCCTGCTGATTATATTTTCTGAGAAATAAAGTGATCAGTCCCATGTGGCTGACCATTTGAGTGAGATTTTTAGTGGGTTTGGGTGTAATTATATACAGTCTGTTAATGAAACTGGAATAGTGGTGGATTACCATTTTACTGAAGTTGGGTGTTTTTAGGGAGCAGTGTACTTTTGTACACTGCAGGTTACGCATTTTGACACATGTGATATAACATGGAAAATTCACGTCTTTGTCTCGTATTTTAGTAATTGTTGTCAGCGCTGGAAAGGCGGTTGCCTGGGATAGGGAAGTGTTCCAAAGGGCTAAGTCAGATCTTCGCCAAAAGGAAAACGGGGAGGGGTGTTGCAGAGGTAGCTTTACGATCCAAACTGCTAGCCCTGTTACCGCGAAATAAATCGTACATGCCAGGAGATTGCCTCATCCGGGTTGGTTCCGAATATAACTACTCCAACCCGGTTTAGGCGCGAAGCTAAAACTTCGTGAATCTTCGTGCATGCACCGAGATAAATGAGACGAGGGAGTGTTTTCATTGAGATAACACGTGAATTCGGGAGGTCGGACGGGAGGATTTTAATGGGGGATATTTTAGCTCTCTATCGCAGTAGGTGTTGCTAGGCGGGGCACACCTCTCTACGACACTATAATCACTTGGCCCTGACCAAACGAAATAGATGAATGGACAAGGAACTGAGATGCTTACGTGGAGGAGTTCGCTAGGCCTGATCTTGTAAGAGAAGCTATAATTTTGATGCCATTAATCGATGCCATGTCGAAGGTCACCAAAATGACCCTAGTACTATCTCGCTCAATCTTGACGATCAAGGGTTTTTTTTTTTAGTTCCTAAAATACAGATTATCACAATTCCGTATTCTGTAATATAAAAGAAAAGGGATATCAAGAAAGAAAACAATTTAGGAAATGAAATCTTGGCGATGGAAAATGAACTATCAGAAATTCAGTTGGGCAAACCTCATACGAAAACACCAAAATAGTAAATATGAAAAGTGGTCAAACACCTGATTCAGACGGTTTTCCCAACGAATTTTATAAATTTTTCTGTGTAGCGATTGGATCTTTCCGTGGTCGATATGTAGAATCTCTTTAAATTTTCAACAACTGGGTACATAACTTACCAGAAGATGGTGAAAATCAGAAAACTGTTGAAAGATTTGGGGCAAATTTCACCACTGAACGTCGTTTTTAAAATAATTTCAAGTTGTATCTCCAAGATAAGAATTTTTTCAAATTATACGTTTGAACCGTATCATTTGACAGTTCATATCCCGATGAAACTGCAAACCTCGAAAGTCAATCCAATAAGTTCTCATACTCAGTTGATATTTTTTCATATTTGGGAAAGAATATAGCTCAATTATTACAAAACGCATTGGATGTAAGTTTCAATCTAAAACATTGTTTTCAATTCACATGCTGGCCATTTCGTTGCTGATATCGGTATATACCACCCAGCGCCAGCATTGAAATGCTGGAACTAAATTACCTGGCAGATTGCTGTGCGACAGAGGTTCCATGGTACCCCATCCACACGGTTTACACTGTGATTCAAGTGAAAGAGAGTGATGAATAAATCTTTGATTACGGCTAATTTTCAGTGTAAGCCTTCTCTTTTGTTACCAGTAGCTTATTTCAATAATAGTCACGATTTCACCTGTGATACAAGTAAGGGAAAGCAATAGGGGTCTACTGGTTCTAAATTGGATATGTGAGGTACAAGTTGAACAGTTGGAAACTGGACAACGTGCAATATAAATTAATATATATATATACGCATCAACATTTGGAATAAATCCATAGTTCAGGGCGAAAGAATTGATCAAATTAGCCACTTCATGGAGAGAGATGAATCTGAATGAAAATACTTTGGATAATTGAAGAGGGGGCTTGTTGAATGGAACTTGCGTAAGCTACGATATTCCAACTCACAATTACAAGCGTTCGGATGTAAATAAATTGTGTAATTCTTTGGTGTTTTATTTGCCAGGTTTTCAATATATTACAATGTTAGGGTGATGAATGTGTCGGCGTGTATTGTTACCGTTCCGTTTTATTAATGACATGTGACCATGATCGACAGCAGGAGCGAAGGACCTAAAGATGTGAGGATCATTAGATGAGACTAGCTAGACGACATTACCCGGACCTTTTCGATGAATCGGAAGAGTTCTCGAGTCGTTGTGTATGTTAAACAATCTCGCACATTTCATCTCCCCGTGGTTGTTTTGAATTAGCACGTCGGCCCATCTGAAGCCTACGGTTTTCGCTTCGACACCCGATGTCGATTTCAGCCTGACATCAAAGGCAGTCTGGCCAGCGATTAAATTCAAACCAGTCAAAACTCAAAACTCGCAACGGATTAGCGTAATACGCTGACTGAGTGAGCTTACTGCTTGATTCGGATTAGTGGCAACCCCTCGAGCTATTTATATCCAGAACTGCTATGGGTAACTAACCAAACTAGTGTATCGATCCTACCGTATCGATTGAAACACTGGCTCGCGAGGATGGACGGCACTGGCACTCATCAAACCGTCTTTACCACTAGACTCGCCCACAGTCCCTACACACGCAAGACGAAATGCAAAGTCGCCACGCTGGGGATAATGGATGTGACTGATTATGTATGTTTCATAGGCTGACTATTTGAATTACAGCATCAGTTATCTTCCGTGATGCATCACTCGATTTTTGTTTTGAGCCTACGTGAACACGACACATACCAATCTTTCTTCTGGCGAGCGCAATGCACTCTAGCTAGTTGAATAAAAGGATGCAAACCTATAGTTTAGCTGCCTCTGTTTACAGTTTGACCTCTAAAGCTAAAACTGTTCTACCCAATCCGTCCTTGCCGAGGAATCGGTTGTTTAATTCCAGAATATATATAAAATCGATGTACCCTTTAAATGTGAAGACTTAAATGACAGCTGGTCTATATCACAAATACTGATAGTTTGTCGGTATCACAATATTATGATCAACACAAACCCCAAGCGAATGTCGAAAGATAAACGTGTATGATTAACAGGCAATTTCCATTATAATAATATGTTGACTTTTGGACAAACGCAATTAATGATAAGGAAAAACTAAACCATGATTGAGCACGAGGCATTTATAGTAATTCGATACGATTTAATTAATTAAGAATAATAATCATTCCGATTTGTCTATTTTAAAATTTCTACCTTGGAACCATTCGTTCAATTATCTCTGTTTGTTTCATATCATGGTATTACAATTATATATAGTTAAATTAACATATGCGATAAAACTTTGATCGCCCCACAGTAGATTTGACCTTTGCAATAAATGATTTATATAATTTCTCCTTATCTCTACTTTCGCAAATCTTTGACAAAGATAATAGGCGATCCTGATTTTCATACCATTCGGGGTAGTTAAGGTCAAATACGGCCAGAATCGTTGCACGCCGGACAAAATCGTAACTGGCATGGCAGTTTGTTATTGAGCTGTTTACTTGTTTCAGCACAGATTTCTCATCGTGTATGCTGTATGTTATTTACTACGCTGATAGACAGCTTGTGTCACTAACGTCCCTACTCTCCTCGTTCCCCAAGGAGAGTAGGGACGTCAGTGATACAAGCGGTTAGTATGAGCGTTTCTTTGTCCGCGCTGATATCTCCGAATGTAATTAACGGATTTACATCATATTTGGCATACAACTGCGGTACAGTGACAGGATTCCTAAGAAGCCGATTAGTAAAGAAGCTCGACTGCCAGATTGGACTGACCTAATGTCCTAGAAAATCTCCGAAGAAACCTCTGAATGTGACCAAAAACTATATATTGTTAACCGGTTTCGGCGAAACAAGCCTTTTCAAAACACAAATATTTCGTATCACGAGCATTTATATAAAGGTCAAATATATCGTTGGCTAAAAACAAACATAGAATAAGATCCAACAAATAAAATACCCTACGTCAGATGCAAACATGATCGAATCGACTTGCTACAGGGATTTAAGATCTCCAACTGTGTAACAAGGTCCTTCAATTAATAGACATATTAACACCATTCACAATAAGCGGCTACATATTAAAGAATAATTATGCGAACAATTAAGCTAAATACAGCACGAACAAACCAGGACAGCACACTATTGCAGATATAGAATAATTGTTCTGTTGAGAAACTGGTCTCCTATCGCGTTGCATCTTAACGGTTGATGGTATATATATTTATCGAACCCCACAGTACCTGATATTGTGGTTTGGAACTCGAAAATTACTTCCCTGGCATGGAAAGTTTAGTAGGTGGCGATGTATATCCACAGCGAATATGGTACAATTATATCATATTGTATGATCATTGTATTGTATACTCTTATTGTGTTCAGACCACTTGGATGTTCCACTAATAAATCCCATGGGATAAGGCGTTTCTGATCATGATAATCCTAAAATTCAGATGCCTTTTAGAACAGTTTTCATTTTCTAACGTATATGAATTACTGCTCAGAGCACCACTCCCTCCGCTGATATCTTTCACTGTACTGCCACAGCGGCAGGTTTTGACGACAATGTAGTCATTTCTGGTCCGTGTAACATTTGACAAATTCAGATTTCAATCTTACAAAATTGAAAGTAGATAGATGGCAAGCTCTAGATCACTCTCGTATTCGAGCTTCCCATCTCACAAAATTGAAAGTAGAAAGATGGAAAGCTCGACATCGCCCCCGTATTAGAACTTTCCAAAATGAATTGATGACCTAGGAATGCTGAAGCCATACTTTCTTAAAATTTGTCGAGTTTCCTCAATATCAGCGTTTTCGATTTTACGATATGCGGTTTCTATTTTGGGTCTGGTACAGTACAAGGAGAGAAGATGCATATCGCGCCGATTTGGAGAAATGGATCTAACTGTAAAGACGTATCGCTCCCGTATTCCTGTTTCTCATGAATTCATTTTGGAAAGCTGCAATACGGGAGCGGTGTCGAGCTTCTCATCTTTCTGCTTTCAATATTGCGAGATGAAAAGCTCGAATACGTGAGCGATGTAGAACTTTTCAACTTTCTGTACCTGGTACTTTCAAGTTTGCGAGATGGAAAGCTCGAATGCGGGGGAGATATAGAGCTTTCCGTCTTTCTACTTTCTCTTTTGGAAGATGGAAAGCTAGCAGACGGGAGAGATGTCAAGCTTTCCGTCTTTCTACTTTCACTTTTAGAAGATGGAAGGCTAGCAGACGGGAGAGATGTCGAGCTTTCCATCTTCTTACTTTCAATTTTGCGGGATAGAAAGCTGAATTCAAGTGTTACACGGACCATTTCTCACTTGTTACATTCCATGATAATTCCAAATCCCCTTATCATACAACACGCAACATCTCGCATGGATGCTTGTTGTCAGAGCGTATATCAAGCTGTTTTACTATTTATTCAGTATTTGGTGACATCAGCAAATATTTGCTGATATCATCAAATGAGTTATTGATATCTTTAATTATTTGCAGATATCAGCAAATATTTGCTGATATCAAATATTTACTGATATCATTCAATATTTGCTGATATCAGCGAATATTTGCCAATACAACATCATTAACAGTCAAACGATAGTTCTACGATAGCAGTCCAGCGCTATATCGAGAGCTGAGATTAGTCGGTCTCTGCTCGTGGAACATTCAACTTACTACAAGATCTGAATCGAAGACCTGAACACGGAAGCAAAGCAGCATCACTAATGGGAACCGATGAGATACTGGGTAGAGGCGTTATCGCAATATAAGGCTCATTTTTTGCCAGAATGAACACCAGCCCTGATAAGATGGCATACCATACGAGGTTCTGAAATGACCGAGTGCATTAGAGGATATAGCTGTCTTTGAGCATTTCTGGAAGCTATCCCTGTTGTATAATGGACTATATTAAAGTTCAGTGAATGGGGTTTTTTTCTGAACTAGTTAGTAAAGAAGCATCTTTGATACAAATGTCAAATAGGAAAGGGTTGAGAGGACACAGAACGCGAGATGACAGTTTCTTCGGACAAAAAACTTTGAACACATGTATCACATCGTGAATCAGCGTCAATTGTGCTAAATGAGAAGACGTATTGGAATAATCATTTTGATAAAACTAGCTATGACGGATACTCATGATAGGACTCAATAAATGAGAATAAACCATCTGTCCGAGAATTTCGTGAAGCCAACCGTATTCTGTTACCAACAATGGCAAAGTTTGGTGAGGAAGAGCAGCTTTCTCAAATTTTGGTTGGAGAAAGACGATTGCAACTGGAAATTAGGGAATGTGAAGCTTTCAAGGTGCTCCAGGAATTGTTCCTACACATACAAAGCAAATCTGGATTCTTTTTACACAATGTGCATAGACAATCATGGAAAACCAACAGGGCTACTCTCATCGTTAACTCTTACAATCTAATGTGGAACGATTTCATGCATTCTCCGGCCATTCAGAGAGTGGTCATTACGAAACGTTGGAGATTTGGCAGTGAAAACTCGTGAGTTTAGCCAGTGGAATAAAGGCTATAACGTGTTAAGATAAGGGGATATTGACTAAAATAGTTTTAACATAGTGGCTATTTTGAAATTCAAGATGAGCCTAGCCTAGGCCCTGGATTTTAATGATCAAAATGGAAATATCGAGATCCCGGGCCTACATACACTTGAGGTTATTTGCTAAATTCAAAATCCAAACATCCACAAATGTACATTAGTAAAACATTTAAAAGTGTTCTGATGGGACTAGCTTGTAGACTAGAAGATTGTGATCTATAATCCGACATGGACAAAACTGGGTGTTAGGTGGTTGTCATTTTGATATCCACAATGACGAAATCCAAAATGGCTACCCTAGATGTTAACGAAGAAAAGGCAACATAGAAGTTCTTGATCTACATTTTTTTTAGAATCAATTTAGCCTTGTTCCCAAGAAAGGAGCCAAAATTCCCACAAACTCAAAATTTGGTACATAAGACTAGACCCTGCAGGTTGGCTAAATGGTTTCCTTTGGGTGACATGAACATGACGTCGACAGTAAGGCCGTACAAACGTCTTTTCCCTGTTGTAACGGTGTCAATTTTCCAAGATCAACTTTGTTGTGAGAAGCAATAATAATATATTTACAGTACACGTAGTGACCTAACTACCCTCTTTCACGAATTGGAGTCATCGGGGCCATGGGCGTATTGATGAATAGAAAAACAAACTTTCCGTGTTAAGAGATTATTATTTTGCGTTACTATCAGTAGTGGAATGGTACACATGAAATGTCAATGGCCGCATAATATTATAACTTTAACCTTTTTCTACTTCAGTTTCCTATACTATGGTTTATATAATTTTCCAGCTAATATAGTACCGTTTTATTCCAGTATTGAGTTGGGCGGGGTAGGGGGGAGGGGTCATTCAACTCCAATAAAGAGTGTCGGGGTCCCTTTTCGATTTTCTACGATCTTAATTTATTCCACGGGAAAATGGTTCTGGATTATTTCTAGGAACTCTCAGTTTCCTATTTCAAGGTTTATATACTTTTTCAGCTGATACATTAAGATTTCATTCCAGTATTGAATTGGGGGAGGGGGTGGGGGGAGGGGGGCATTCAACTCTACTTAAGAGTATCGGGCCCCTATTAGATTTTCTTTGAACTGATTTATTCCACGGGGAAATGGTCCTGCAATATTTCTTGGAGCTCTCAGTTTCCTACTCTAAGGTTTACACACTTTTCAGTGTTAAATATATGTTAAAATGAATTCTGCCATTTTATCTGAAAAGCGGACAAAAACTCGTTTTTTTACATACATGATATTATACCATCTCAGGCACGTATCGAAATACAAATTCTGAGAAAATTGGTTGCATAAATAGGTCAATGTACCTTTTAACAAGTGACACAGCCCCCTTCTTTAGTGAACATTCTGGACAGATGATTTGTGACGTCATAAAGCCAAAATGGCTGGCCCTGGATCTCTGAAAATCTTGTTGAATGTGCCCGATAACATATTCTATCGAATCCATGTGTTCACAAATAAATCCGAGGCGGGGCCATTTTAGCCCCTTATCGAACCTTGTTCTTTGCCGTGTGCACTACACTAGTGTGACCTCTCCTTGACCTCTATACACTGCCTCAGTGATTCCGTCCTGCATAATGAAATCTGCATTTGTCTCAACATCGATCATGATTTTGAACAGTTGACAGCTGATATTCATCCTCACCATTTTTCTGAACTGTAGAGATCGTGATACTTCATCGTGACAGTATTCTTCTACCAATATTTTTAGGCCAAGTTTAAATGGGGTTATGTTAGTGTGTAGTTACTTTTCTTCGGCGGTGAATATTCGTGCCCTATTCTTAAAGTCGCCCAGTTTGGGGACACCATAAAACAAGTTTCAAGTTCCAAACTTCCAAAGTTCCCAGTTCCGAAGTTCCAAGTTCCAGATCCGTAGTTCCAAGCCCCAGCTCCGTAGTTTCAAGCTCCAGTTTCCCCAAGCTCCACCTCCAATGTTCCAAGCTCCATTTCAAAAGCTCCCAGGTCCAACTCTCGGATATGATATACATCAGTAGTTGTATAAGTATAACACATATGCCTTCGCCAATCAGCCCTTATTATAATGTTACTGTTTAGTTCATCCTAGCCTGTTCGACAGCCTAGCCTGATCGAGACATGTTTGGATTGTAGTGGAGCTCACAGATTATAGTTATGGTGTCACTGAAGAAAATAAGTCTCATCTAATTACAACACATATAACGGAAGAGAGAAGAGGTGCCGACATACTGACAGAGCCACATGACTTCACAGAAAAGTCTTCCGGTTAACCCATTCTAAAGCACATACCAAGAATCTAACGATTCGTGATATGGGTTGTATCTCAGGTACGCTTTTATTGTACCTGTTCATGTGGCAACTTGGATGGTATGACCACACGGTCCCTAGCACCGGCATAAGCGGCATTAGATACAAATCTAGAGAGAGCTATGATGGAAATGCTCTGACAACTCGTATATTGGTAATTGGTGAGCTGTTTCGCTATGACAACTCGTACACTGGGGATTGGTGAGCTGTATCAGATGAAAATGACGGCATTAAATACAAAAAACTAGTCTGTAAGGCCCGATGTCGACCCAGCATCAACTTCCCAGAAATGCCAACATATACCAAAGATCAAAAGGCCTGTACAGGGGGCGAGCCTCAGGGACGAAACGTCCACCAGCAGAATCTCGCCATATACAGGTCAAAATTACAACACATATAAGGGAAGTGGGAAGAGGTGCCGACATACTGACAGAGTCACATGCCTTCACAGAAAAGTCTTCCGGTTAACCTATTCTAAAGCACATGCCAAGAATCGAATGATTCGTGATATGTGTTGTATCTCAGGTACGCTTTTATTGTACCTGTTCATGTGGCAACTTGGATGATATGACCACACGGCCCCTAGCACCAGCATAAGCGGTATTAGATACAAATCTAGAGCTATGATGGAAATGCTCTGACAACTCGTATATTGGTAATTGGTGAGCTGTTTCGCTATGACAACTCGTACACTGGGGATTGGTGAGCTGTATCGTCGTCAGATGAAAATGACGGCATAATAAATAACACCTACTGGAATCAATCTTTTGGGGGTCTGAAGTTTGTGAAACATATATCAGGATAGCACTGATCGGCCAGGGAAAATAACTTTAAACGGAAGAAAGTCCTGTCCATCAGTGTAAGTTTGCAATGCCTTCAATCTGTGGAGGAATAAATTACACACTCTCGTCTTATAATTTTAATGTGGATCTTTGTTTGTTTTGTCAAGAAACTTCATCGGAATAGCTATGGGGTCACAGAAAGTGACTATCCTCCTCTCTCAAATTCAAAAGTCCATTTAACAGATTTTTGGCAGTCGGAAGGTCGTGAAAATGCATCAGGATAACACGCGTTTATGGAAAAATAATAGGATGATTTGCCAAATATTCTGTTAAACAGAACTTTCTGAGCTATGTGTGTGTACTAACAAATGTAGAATCGTGGATGGTTGGACTGGGGCTATTCGACCAACATACCTGTGTTCAACCTTCTGGCAATAAGCCGATGATACGCGACCGAACTATCTTTACGAATGCGACCGGTCATTAGATTTCTTGTATTCGTCACCAATACCATACACGACTGGCACAACAGTCTTCCGTAACTTTGCTCGCATTTGTCAAAGAAAATTTGGTTGTATGTGCCCGGCCGCATAGTGTCCACCATACCACCGTAAAACCTATCATAATTCAGTCACACTCACTGATAGTTAAAATTAAATCACCACCAGCCATTTACTGCATTTGATCACCCTTCAGTCTTTACAATGAAGAAATAATAGATTATCTGTATGATTTACTGTAGTTATGTTAAATATGAAGGTCCACCCCCTGAAGTTGGTCAAATCTAAAGCCAATCTAAAAGATCTTCGTGGTCGGGAGGCTGTGCATGTCAGGTTACATGTAGCTATGTAGCTAATCAGAAAAAAAGTGGGAGATGTAGAAGACGTACATTTTACCATGGGCTTATGGAGCAATAATAGAATGATTTACTGAATAAAGAAAACATTTTGAGCTATATGTAAGTATACTACTGAGCAAATTTTTTCTGACAGATGGAATATTCCTGAAAGATTGTTTTGGGCTTCGAATTTCTTGTATTCAACACCAAGAATACACAAGACTAGGACATAACGAATGCTCACAACGGTCTTGTGTGATCTGATCATATGTATGAAGGAAAATTTGGCCAAGTGTATCCGGCCTCATAGTTTGGAACAAACCAGGCATAACCTACAGTAAATCCTATAATAATTCAGTCATACTGCCAGTGAAGTTTCAACCACTCTCCAACCCTGTTGACAACATTCAATTAGAATTAATTTATTATCCTCCAAAATCATTTCATTCTAAACATTTCGCGAGTCTGTGATTTATATTATCGTTCGTTGGCATTGTTTTATCTTCTGTATGTGGGGTGGTCTTTTTTCACCTTTCAGTGAGGTTCAGTCGCTGAAGACATGAAACGTGTTCGGCCTGTTTGCTCAGTGTCTGCCGCCAAACAGACGTAAGCACAAACTTACCAACGAAAGTTTCATTGACTCTAAAGTTATGATCTAGTGGCAAATTATACCTTCCTCACATAGTGAGCTGAGCAATTTAAATTATGAAATTTATTTTGTTTTGGCTTCAGTCAAACGTACCAGTGACGAGAGACAATTTTACAAGCATGTTATAGCCCAGGATGTAATATACATGCAGTCCACGATACACTTGCTGAAACTGGCATGAATTCGGACAATTATGACCTGGGAAAAGTACAAAAGTGTCAACTTCTCTCCTAATACTATGAAAATGTTTCAAATCTAAACTCATGTTTCACACATAGTCGTCTTCGAAATGCTTCCTTATTTTATGTTGTCCTAATTTTGCAATTCCCTTTTGATAGATGGGTACCACATGTCAGTGATATGTTCCTCTGTATATTTTTAAGTTCCTGTCCTTGTGCAAGTTAACGACACCCCAAAGTTCAGTCCCGCCCATCTATGCAATATTTATAACGGAGAAAGAAAAGTATAAGATATTACTCGTTTCGTTGTCCTACTCTGGTAATAAATCTCACTACAAGTACACGTAGGGTGATATCAAGAATATTTTGCTGATTATTATCTTCTACCCGTACATAAAAATCTATAGTATGAAGTTATTTCTATTCTCCCAAAGACAAGAGGCCCTAGTCAATATCCTGGTGCCAATTGATTCTAACGGCTATTAAAACTGTATTTTTCAGTAATCATGAGACTACAGGTAACAAATTGCCAGTCAAACAGTTCATGGGGATTAAATTGTTTTAAGAAGTGCACAAAAAATGAGAAAAATGGAGAAAATTGAAAATCTTTTTCATTAAACATCTTAGGTAAGAAACCCTCAAATCTGATGCCACAACATTTTACAGCATATCATAAACAGCACTAGACCAGGGGGGAGCTTGGAGCTTCGGAGGTGGAGCTTGTAACTCAGAGATGGAGCTTGCGAGATCTGGGGCTTGGATCTTCGGAGCTGGAACTTGAAACTACGGAGCTGGAACTTGCAACTTGGGAACTGGGAACAACGAAACTTGGGAACTTTGAAACTTATTTTAGGGTGACCCTCAGTTTGCCCGTCTAAACGACCACCGAGTAAACAACCAGCGAGTTCTTGCTATCAGTGAGTGTTACGTGGAAACATGGTATAAATTTCATCAAGATGCCGTCATATTTTTCCAATATAAAATAAGTTGGAGAACAGAAAACAGATTACCGAATTTTAGATACCTTATTCGGGATTCTTTAATGCATCACAAATTATAAAGTCGGTGTGTACCGATTATACCAAGTCTATAAAAATACAGTCTAGGCGTGACATAATCAACTTTTTCGACAGGGAACCATAGCAACACGAGTTCTTGTTGTAATTTATCGGACAATTTTTATGAGAAATTAATGTATTGCATTGTTGATGAATGAGCTATTGTGATTTACTTCGAGTAGAATAAACATTTTTCCTTGTTTGTCTAGATTCCTATAGCTACCATCTGATCATTCCCTCTAAGTCGAGGGTGCATATGTTGTTGGAATAAGTTATTTGGAAGCTGCGCATAGACCAACACAATTCTGTCCTGTCTTTATTTGGATTGAGATTTTTGTTGTCAAATTCACATTTGTCTTGAGCTGTGAAATCTTGCGAGTTGAATATCTTCGAGATGAACATCTTGGAGTTGAAGATCTTGGAAGTGACAACCCTTACAAAAATATCTTATAGGATCCTATGAGATTTGGAAAAATCCTATAAGATAATGAAAAATCCTATAAGATTCTAAAAAATCCTATAAGATTCTAAAAAATCCTATAAGATTCTGAAAAATCCTATAAGATTGTAAAAAATCATATAAGATTCTGAAAAATCCTATAAGATTCAATCCAATAGGATTTCTAGATTATTGGAATTTTCCCACAAACTTTTACAGTAACATAACATTATAAATTCGAACTACATGTATACAAGTTTCAGTGATCTTAATTAGCTCTGGGAATATCCCAGCTTAAAGTTGACTGATTTGATTTCACTCAGTGACATCAAACCTCATTTCCATGAAATCAATAAACATCAGATTTGTACTTCACAGTTCAAAATAGCTGCAACTGTGTAAAATATGTGGTTACTGACATATTACTCAGAACTTTGAAGACTTTTGGATCTTTGAAAGTGATTTATACCACGGGTTTCCATATGAATAAAATAAAGATATTAATAATATCAGTCTCTCAAATATTAGTGTTATCAAAACAGTATCATATTAAATAAGAAATCTTGTTGAAATCAGATTTTATAATCAGTCCAAATCCATGATTTTATAGTAAAATTGGACAAAATGGGAAAGATATTTTTAGAAGAATCAGTTCTAACATAATGTCGGCAACAAAAGATGTCCATTAAAGAATACTTTATATTATCCTCTTCATTATTATCAACTGTTTAAATATAATATATATATATTTAATTTCTGTTTCTGATAGTCTTTTTCCTCTTCACTGTCTAATCGAAATGGGTGGAGTTATCTGCCTTGATAATTTAGTTGAATATTGGGGGCGCCACCATCATCTTAAAAAAATGGCTGACCACAAGTGCAAAAATCAGGTGGATTTGTTCATGTTAAGCTAGAACTATGGAGGTTTGAAGAACTGTATTGCATATGGTGGTAGGTGAACCTAGTGATATGGTAAGTAAGTTATAAATATAACTATATAATTTTTTTTCATAACTTAATAAGCAAAGAACTGAGCTGAACAGTGGGACTCTTGTGATGTGGACTCACTAGCTATTATTATCAACAAGTTTCCCTTGACATACTTGGCATATTAAAAAATTTATATTGGCCTCAGTAAATATTGCTATATGGACTGGTTGTAATAATGTAATTCACATTATAATTGCAGTCAAATTTAATGGGTCATATAGCATGGCTTTCACAAAGAAATATCCATATCTCTGTCTCAATATCACTTTCAGATCTACCTAGGTTCATCAAGGCAGTGTGGATTGCCATTGTCATGATTGTGTGAATTGTCAGCTTGAAAACCCCAGGCTTGGGGAAGATTGGCATGCACCCGGGAGGACATCCCCTGAGGGTGAGATATTTTTATCACAAAACTGCTTGTTTTCTTTCTGTTCATGTCAGGACAGTGGGATTTAACTGGTTGGAGGGATGGTAGCTCTAAATAAATGATCTTGTTGTTTTGAACTGTTTTTTCTGCTTTGTACCTGGCATTTGCCGATAGTAACTGTCAGAAAAGATTTCACTTGCATCGAGAGTTTTATATGACAGAACCGTAGAAATACATATACCGTGCAGTCAATCAATTAATAAGTGTACTGATATGTTAATATCATTAGTTATTTTTGGGTGCGAAGGTGGAGGTTTGAGCTATATGTAGTAAAGTATGGATTGATATATTATGTTTAGCATTAATTTACAGCAAGGTGCGACTTCAACCGGAGTTTGAAAACAGACATTGATAGACAGGACTTAATGTCGTGGGGAAGTGAGTTCCATATTCGTGGACCTTTCGTTTTTGTTGAGTAATATGACAAGTTAGAATGATAGGCGATTCTGTAGAGGTTGGTGCCTACTTGTCGGGTTTGGTAGAAGTGAACCTCGGATAGTTTTGTGAAGTAGTTTCGGAAATTGAGAGGTAAAAGGTAAGGCTGGTGGAAATATTTGTGGGTAAATACAGACATTATGTAATTATTTACTTTAGGAAATGGAAGTATATTCAATTCAATAAATAATGGGTCAGTGTGTGTATATTTTCCAGTTTGAGATACAATGCGTATAAGTCGTTTTTGGAGCATGACGAGTGGCTTCAGGTGGGTTGGAAAAGTGTTCCCCCAGATAATGTTACAATATGATAAATACGAATAGAACAAGGAATAATAAAGCGTGATCAGAGTCTTTTTGTTGATGAGATATTTGATGTTATTGATAACGCCGATGTTTCTGGCTAGTTTGGACGAGAGTTCAGAAATGTGCGTTTGCCAGTTTAATTCATTATTTAGATAGACACCAAGAAATTTAAAGCTTGTTACATTTTCGATTTCGTAGTCGGATATCAAAAGTTTGGGTATAAATACTGTGGAGTTTCTGCCTGGTGCAACCAACATATATTTAGTTTTTTTAATGTTTAGGGAGAGTCGGTTACACGAAAGCCAGTCATGTATATTTTGGAGTTCGTCATGCATACGGTTAGTTAAAATCGTAGGGTCAGTATCAGTTAAAAGGACACTTGTGTCGTCCGCAAATAGAGTAATCTCTACGTTGGGAGCAGCCTTGTTTATGTCATTAATATATATCAAAAACAAAATGGGGCCAAGGATGGAACCCTGAGGAACACCGATGTTATTTGGGAGAGAAGCCGAGAGGACGTTGTTGTATGACACACATTGAAATCGCGAGGATAAGTAGCTCTGGAACCATTTATTTGAGACACCTCTGAAGCCGTAGTAATTCAATTTATGCAGCAGGATATCGTGATTCACGATTCACGATTCCTTATAGGATTTTTGGGCCAAAATCTTTTAGGATCCTATTAAAAATCCTATAGGATTTAATCGTATAGGATCCTATTAAAAAATCTTATAAGATTTTGGGCCATCCCGAAGTCTACTTGCAGGGTGGAATTTCGACTTTTCCATATTGAGGAATTGCCTTAGAGTGATTCCCATTTCATTGCCAGCTTCTGTTCTCTGGTTTACCAAAATTAACTGCTCATATTTGAGACCCCCCCTCACTAATCTGTGTTCTCTATTAAACGTTGTGTTATTCTCTGAAGTCAGCAACGTCAGTGGGTCAGGCATGTCTCCAGATACAAGTCAGACTAAATCTCGGACAGGATATTCCCCCAACATGACCTGCTAAGTTGACCGTCGTTGACATCACTATCAGTTTCCATTTAAATCAGAGAGCGGTTGACCTTCTTTATCAGCATTTGCTGTGAGATAGACCTATCGGAATGATTATTATCCCGGATATCAGCATAAACTGGTCAATTGCCATTGATTACTGATTGGCAGAGCAAGCGGGCTCTACCAATTAGATTTGTCGTGAGATAATAATCAAATATCAGACATCAGCGATGCCATGCATATAAAAAGGCGGCACTCTCCTGTCTTTGTAACAGATGGTCTGTGGCAAGGAAAGCAGCGCAACTTAAGGTAAGTTCATAGTCAAGAGAGTATGGAGATTTTTCAAATATCGAAGGTTTTCTGCAAAAACAGAAAACTAAACCAACTGCGTAACGGTATCAGAGGTAATAGTCATGCACTTTCGTCTTGAAGTTGTCCGTAGGCTATGTCTCTCGACTAGCAAACCATATGTGTATTTATTCTCTATCCAATACGTTTCGCTTGCCACCCATGTCAGTCTTCAAACGGATTCAACTTGAATGCGCATTGGTATCATCAAAGAAGAGACCCATGTGAGTCTGCACCATCATCGCCGAGGTGACAGCGATGCTCTATGCTAGCTCTCTGATAGACGTTGTCACATATATATGTCCCCTTAACGGATACTGATGGTCGTGTCTATATCACCCCCCAATCAGATTTGCTGTGTGTGGCACGTGGCTAAATTCTTCATTTGGACACGAACACGCATGCTCTCTGTTTAGGAGGCGCCGTTTTTCACTTTCCGATTTAATCTGTTTATTTATGAATATTTGGTATTTTGCAGCCGGATATATATAGCCATTAAAAATGCACATGAATTAAGAATTGAGTTTAGTAAAATTTAAATCATATATCCGCGAAATACACATGGATAACAAAGGATATCGTGTTTATAGATCCGACGTAGCATATTTTGCTGATATATAAATATTTAAAAAGGTGTTATTTGGGATATATATATATATATATATCTTGTCCTCATCCAACTGCATATATATAAATCCTCAGCTGAGAAAGTTTCAGATTTATATATCCGAAGTACATATGCTAATGAGTCAAACTCGAAAATCGGTGACGTCGTCGGTTTTGCTGTTTCAGAAATGATCCGGGCTGATGAACTTTAAAATGTAAAGGTCTCCACATTTACGTTTCACTTTACGGTCTTTATCTGCCGAGGAAATGTTTGCACAAAATCCTGTTTAAACTGATGGTCATATAGATTTAGTGGACATGGATGTTTCGTCTCCACATTAATTATCCTCAAAGATGGTTTGGCGTTTATAGTAAATCCTCTAATAATTCAATTACAGAAAGTGAAATTTCTCTCTATTAAATCAGAGGGTGATAAAATTCATTAAAACAGCAAGTTGACAAAATGGCCAAAGGTCATGCAGATGAACCATTATTTCTTGGTTATTTCAATGAGGATCAAATTTATTAGACGATTGATTTGATTTTTTGCCAAGAAAATGAAGGTCAAATTATTTGGTGATTGAATTATTATAGGACTTACCCCACCCCAGAAAAAATGGCTTTGCTTTTAGTCCTACACGTCCATGCATGGAAGGCAAGCTCTATTATTCATAACGTCGATAATTTAACTACTCTTCTCACATAGAGTATAACCTGTAAATGTGCAGTCAGGAGTGTCGACGTGGTCGATTGGCTTCTCAAATGGCCCTTGGTTGCATGTTTTGACTTTTGGTTGTATACAATTTCAATAGGTATTTTCAATATCTTGAAAGGTGCCATATTATATTAAAAAATGCTACTAAAATATATGAATTAGTCCAAAACATATTTCGATATTCTGTCGCCTAACTAGTACAGTTCGTCAGTTTGACTGAATTTATACTGCGGTAGGCCTATTTTCTCTTGGTTTCTGAACTAATGACTCGTTGCTTCGTAAACGAAACATCACGGGTTTTCTCTCAGGCAAAAGCCATGTCACCTTTTATCATCTTATATCAAAATGTCAGAGAATCAAGATAAAAACAACGAACGTCACTTCTGCACAGGTGAGAAATCAAGCAAACAAAATTGCAGCATTTCTTGCCCTTCTATATTTTCAATGTTGTTATTTTGGAGATTGATGACCCGTGGTACAAGATGGGGTTAACATGGCGGAAGTGAGTCACAGAAATTTCAAAATTTCCAGAAATGAAATTAAAAGCAAGAATATCATCTTTATTTCTTTAAAAAGTAGACAGCATGAGTATATGCCTTAGCTGGAATCGTTCCGACATCGCCCACAAAATAGTAAAATATCATTTGATTAAACTTGCTAACTTCATCAAGGCAGCATAAAGTTTATGATAAAGTCCGTGATCGGAGTATAACAACGGCCAAAATAAATTTGCAAAATTACATTAAAGATGGTTTACAACACTGCGGGACCCGCCCATTCATGGCACGCATATCAGCTTGGTAAAGATAAGATTTGTGATCAGCTTGGTAAAGATAAGATTTGTGGAGGCTTTGCGCGACATCATCTGCTTTGTGGTAAACATATCGCAGCTCATTAGCATGTTTAACTCGGGTATATATATATATCAAACTTTCTCAGTTCAGAATTTATATATCAGAAGTTTGGAGATGAGAGGATATATGTATCAAAAACAAAATATTTTGAAATATGCCCTGCATCTATATATATAAATCTAATCTTTCACGCATTATTTTCCTTAATTTAAGGTTAAAATGTTACTGAACTCAGTGTTTATTCCATCTCCATTTTTAATGGATTGATATATCTGGCTGATCAATACCAGATATTTAGATATAAATAGTTTAAATGAGAAAGTGACAAACAGCGCCTAATATCTGTGCGTCTGCGCCATATCCCATAATTACATCGTAAGCTGAGGCCGTATTGAAATAATGGCCTTTGATTGGTGGTATCAGTAGGTCCCTCGGTTCGAGATGCGTGTGACCTATACTCAAGAATAAAGCTCGAAATACACACTCGGTGCATTATTTCAGCCAGAGGCACAATAGGTACGTGCCTCCGGAGAAGCGAGAATGACACGTTGAATATATTGACGGTTTTGGGACTGGGGTTGACTATTTTTGCGTAGCGCAGGCTAAATACAGTTGATCAATGGTGGCTGAACAAACTGCTAAAATCTTAAATAACCGCAAACCGCCAGGTCCATTTGCACCAATAAAGAAAATTACCATAAGTGTAGTTGTCCGACATTAACGTATATATATTACATTGAACTACCCTCACTATATATTGATGGCCTCATCACAGCTGGCAGTTTATATCAATACTTTGCCTGAGGTCATTTCCGGTATAGCGCACAGGACAAGGTCAATCAGGTCTGATCACAACAGTCGAAATAACCTGACTATAACAAATTTAGACCTATCACCACCCCAATATCCAATACAAATTGGATGCAGATTGCTTAGCATAATATTGATAGAAAAATAATAGGTGACGATCACAGAAGGGTTTGTCAAGAATATGTTTATTGGTGGAAATATTCGAACCTATACAGAAACCCAGGACTATGTACAAACTACTCAAATATCTAGGGGTCATATGAACCCACGGCGTGACTGAGATACATCATTCTCTATAACGACTTTACAACGAAAATCAAATGGATTAGGAATACTGATCAGCGGTTGATATTTTTGAATTTCATTAAAAAATCTCTTGCAGGAAACTAGCCTGTGTTCATGTACTATGATTTTTTTAAATTTGTTGTTAATGCGGTTATATGGAATTGTTCTTTGAATTATGAATTTATCAGATCTATAGTATATATTAACTTTGAGTTCAATTGAATGGGTCCAACGCTGAGCTACGAAATTTATCTTAGGTTATAGTCAATCTCAGCATATGCTATACAAGGAAAGACTAGAACTCTTAAATATTTTACCTCTATCTTACAGACGTGAAATTAACGATATTTTATTCTTAGGCAAATGTTGTTTTGGGGATTATGATCTCAATGTAAATGATTTTATATCATTCTCAAATAATTCTGACTTTTTAATGAAAATGCCCTTTTTTAAGACGGAGACCTTTAGACATTCCTACTTTTATCGAATTTATTACATTTGGAAATCCATAGCATTTAACCCATTGTCTCATCCGTCCTTAAATAGTCTTAAATCGAGAATACGACGTTTTTACCAGAACTTTTTTTAGAAATAACTTTTTATCCGATAATCCATGTTCTTGGGTTACTAAGTGCCATTGTTCCCGCTGCCGACTGCAGTAGTACTGTTTATCTGTATTTTATGTACGGATTTCCAATGGTTATTACAAATGCGATCTTTATCTAGTATTTATATTGTGGTTTTGCAATTGTTTTCTTTTATTTGTATACTGTTGTATTGTCTTATTTTTGTTATCCGGGAGGGCACGACTTATAGACCACACTTGTGTTCCCTACCCTGACAATGTCATAGTCATTAAATAAATAGATAAAAAAATGAAAAAAAACCTGTTAGCCCATTGGTTAAATAGGTTCATCACGGTTTTAGGAAAAATAACGGTTAACTAAACTCTTACATTACCAAAACTGAACCACCTATAGTTTTTTCTTTACCCAAACCACCACTTTATATGATGAAAACATCTAAATCTATTTTACTAAAAAAAATGTTTGGAAGATAAATGATTGAATCAACAGATCCCAACCATTAGACCTACAAAGTCAGGAAGAGGATGGTTTAAAAATCTTTGAAACAGAAGAATTCATGAAATCCGTTGACGGGACCCAGAAACATCCCTACCCTACCCTGCTCGACAGATTATCACGGAATCTAATATTTTCAAATATGTAAGCCTTAAAACAGTCACTCGTTTAGAAATATTGAAATTTGACGAGCAAGCAGACAAAAGAGAATATACAGATTCACAAGTTATCGAGGGCGTTTTATCGTCTAAAATTTCTCCGTTTTCACTAGCAAATGTTTGCATTTATCGACGACTATATAGGTCACAAACCACTTGTAATATTATAACATTTTGATGTAGTGAATTATTCACATGGTTCCACTTTTCCTTATCTTGGCTATATCTATGTAACATTGATATGGTACATGTATATCACGTATATAATGTTATAACACTACGATGTCGTAGTGGATTATCATGAATCATTCAGTTTTCGCAGTGTATTTTGGCTACATGTATATCTCTACAACGAATATCACTATAAGTCAGGTGGATATGTGTCCTTTCTCAACCTGAGAAATAGACAAAAAATAATAATAAAAGAATGTTATGGGATTATAGTTTCCTTTAAGACGTCCTATATCATTCTAATACGGGGGTCCTAGGGAAATAGCCTTAAAATATCTTTAGGTCATAATGTCCTTTAGAATCGTTTCGGATTTTCTAAATAATCCTTTTGCATAGCATGGTTCCTCAATATAACATATCATGTGAGAATGGCGATAAGTTCGTAATTGTATGAGAAATCAGTCCTAACTTATATTCCAAGCTTCCCCTACCTTTTCGCCACGTTGAAGGTTTCTGACAGATTGTCGTGAAATCTGTCAGAAATTAACTACTGTCGCGGCGGAAAGGTGGAGGAAGCTCAGACTACTATATTATGTCCGTTGGAAACCACAAATGAGAAGCAACGTTATTGGTACCGAAAGCTCCTGGTACATAAGTTCACGTTTGCAATTTTTTTTCCAGATTTTTCCATATTTGGCAAAGCATTCGACTCAAAGAGGATCAACAGTGGCATGATGGCAAAATCACGGTATGTATATTTTGGACAGTTTACGGTAACAGGCATGATATAATTGATATATATAGGAGATACAGGGGTGATCCGAATGCACATATTAAATATATGTGGGTAATTGTCATTACAGCAATAGCAATTGATATTTTGATTAAGCGTTCATATCCTTCCGTTGTCTTAAATGGTTTCCCGGAGGTCAAGTTCGAAAAAGTTTGATGTACGCTTCTTCATAGTACAGTAAATCCTAGTCTCTTGCGGTCGTGTGGGAGAAATGTGTGCGTAAATGGGCGGAATTTTATTTGGGAGGGTGGGAGAAGGGACCCTTCTTTTGATGCGGGGACAAAATTGTATTAACCATATCAATCTTGTGCATGATGTCTAGAATTAACATTTAAGTTAGTGTACAAAATATTTAAGTCATAATGTGAAAGGTATATGAACCTGATCAAATGCAATGTAACTTGATATATCAACATATCAAACATATCTACAGTGTGTAAGGTGCACAACACACTTTGGACAGTGTACGTTAAGTAGAGACAAAAAAAAATGCACTCTGATTTAAGGATAAAACCATTAATCCATAATTTGGCAGGTTTTTTAACCTGATCAGATACACAATCACTTGATGTGAGAAACCATTAACATCAACCATCACACATTGTGTAAAGTGTATAGACATTTTATTGATATTATTCCTTCTTTTGGAGACATGTGCAACTTGATGTGGTTACAGAAACAGTATCAACCATATCAACATGGTGTATAGAAACATTCGTGTATCTTTATGTACAGAAAAATAAATTGCACCTTGATTTGATGAAAAAACCGTTAGCATAATGTGACAGGGATATGACTTTGATCAAATACATTATATATAATTTAATGTGGACAAAAACAGTATCAATCATATCAAACGTGTGTGTGGTGTATAGATCATGCAGTGTATCCTTTGCAGTGACAAATACATTTCACTCTGATTTAATGACAAAAACCATCCAAAATCTGGCACGTATATGCATATGAACACTATAACTTGATGTGGGTCAAAACAGGTATCAACCATATAAACAGTGTGTAGGGTGTTCTATTAACTCATAATGTGGTAAGTACAATGTAGATGAACCTGATCAATTATACTAACTTGATGTGAGATCAAGAACACTATCAACCATATCGACATTGCATGCAGTGCATAGAAAATATCAAGATAACCATATTGTACCTATATGTGGAGACAAATACATTGCACTTTGATATGGCGATAAATCATAACCGCCTGTATGAACCTGATCAAAAAGACAAAAACTTGATCAAACAATTAGTATCAACCACCATACACAGGAAATTTAAGATATTGTACTCTAATGTAGGGGCATATGAAACTCATCAAATACAATGTAATTTGATGCTGGGACAACAACAGTATCCCCATGTCCACCTTTTAGAGTATATTTACATTGCAATTTGATTTGATGACAAAGTCATTACCCATAATGTGGCAGCATATGAACTTCATCAAATACACTAATATTTGATGTGGGACAAAACTCTACTCAAACTTATCAACAATGTGAATGGTACATAGAACATTAAGATATTGAACTTTACACCTTACATTAGAAATACATTGCACTCTGGATTCAGGAAAAATGTCTCTACTATCCCAATTACGTAGCTACACATTTATCCATTCAGCGGCAGGCACTGTGAATATGTTTGCCGGGTGAGATTATCCAAATAGTGACTTTGTGACAAATTACTGGGATTTTACAAGAAAATAAACATTTCAACATAGTTCGTGAGAATCATGTTGTCCACACGACCGCTAGAAATAGTTCAAACCCATCACAGCAGGTTGGGGGGGAATGGGTTCGCCAGATTTGGAGGTGAAATCTCGTTTTTATCTAGCCTTACGAAGTAAAGTGGAGATACATGTATTGTCAGAGGGAAAGAGGATGTAGGTGTCCATGTCCCGGGCCTTAGGTTTTTGGTTTAGCAAATTAAAAAAAAAACAACAAACAAAATCAAGAAAAAAATATAATAAAAGTATGAGGGAGGGGGAGTGGGTATTCCACCTGGTGGTTCAGTTGGTGCAATAGTCCTGGGGATTCCATGGGTGCTCCAATGAAAAAATCCCTATGACAGACTTTTTCGTTTAGCTGAAGTGCACAGTTACATCTGTACATGGACAGTTTGCTGCAGTTGTAACTTCTCACAGGATGATTATCAAACTTGACACACATGTGTGCTATGATTAGAGGATGTTCCTGTTCTATTTTTGAGATCAAATATTGAAATTATTTTGTTCAAATTATGGCAAATAATAGAGTTTGTTTGTTTAGCAGAAGGGTAAATATAGGCCTTCTACATGAACACATGTACATGTACAAAGAAAGTTTGCTGCAGTACGTTGTCAGCTGCCCGTGGATGATTATGAAACTTGGTATACGTGTTTCTTGTGGTTAGAGGATGTACCTGTGCTATTTTGAGATGAAATATTAATTTTTGTCCAAATTATGGCAATTGATTGAGTTTTTTGCTTAGGAAAATTGTAGGCCTCCTACATGCATAGAAAGTCTGCTGCAGTTATCAGCTGTCAATGGATGATTATGACAGTTGATACACATGTTACTTGTGATTGGAGGGCGCATCTGTGATATTTATTAGATGAAATATTAATTTGTGCCCGAATTATGAGGTTTTGGACTTTGCCAATTATAAGATTTTTTGTTAGACAAAAATGTACTGAAAACTCTGAATTTGTCATGTTTCATTGGATGATTATGAAACTGGTATGGTACACATATTTTATATGATTAGAGGATGTGCCTGTGCTATTTATGAGATTAGCTATAAATTTTTGTTCAGATTTTGAGGGTTTCGTCTTAGTAATTTGCTAATGATAATGTACATACATGCGCATCTGTACATGAAAAGTTTGCTTTGTCAGCTTTGATTGGATGAGTTTGACACTTGCTACACAAGATTAATGTGATTCGAGGATGTGCATGTGCTATTCGAGAAATATGACATCAAATATGATTTTTTGTCGAAATTATCGCAGTTTAGACTCTGTACGTTTCCATTGATAAGGGTTCTGTTAGGCAGAAAATGACTTGTATCCCTGTACATGGAAAGTTTGCTCTATATATATGTTTTCAATACTGCTGCTGTTTCAGGGGAAGACCCAGCAAGGCGAGATGTTGGGGTTCTCAGAACGCTTGTTCTTGAATACCTTTAGAAGTACATGTACGGACGATTTTGCTGCTATTGTTAATGGCGCATAAAGTTATATATAGTTACATATATTAACCCATTTTTGCCACTTATATGATTTATTGTTTTGGCGTTTGAATGTGTTGAAAGAGAAATTTGAAAAAAGCAACAAAACAATAGACCGCTTTTTATCTATTAAACTACATGAGCAACAATTCCTTCGAAATATATATATACACAGGTGTGAATGTATATTTTTATGCACCATTGTTATTTAAGAAAAACTACTTTTTACCTCCATAACTGTAGAACCCCTATTTCCCTGACCTGTTTAGGGAGAACAGTCGTGTTTTCGTTCCGGACTTTGATCACATGACACTGATCTTCGAAACGGCATTTGCGAAAGTGAAATGCTATTACCACCATAAGTAATGATTTAAACCTAAAATGACACGCAGATATCTGTGAGAGATCGTCGCAATAGTGGGTTCAACTAGACAATCTTATGAAGTGGTAAAAATACCCGACTGTTACCAGAGCTATTACTCACCGCTCGGATTTTTTTACTGTGAAATCGCGCGCCAACAGTGAGACTCGACTGACCTCAGACCACTAAAAAGTAATCCCGATCCGTTGACCCCTTTATTCAACCTCTGCCAGAGAAGTGAATTGTTTAAAAGAAAGATTCTGCCTCTGTGGTGACGAATAATCGAAGGCCAGTGGTAATTGTTTGGAGTATGATATGTGTTCGGTTTGATTTTAACTCGGGGTCTAATAAGGTGCTACTCAGAGGGACTATTTGGGTGCCTGTGCAAAAGTAAAAGTATGAGGTCATCTGTACGAGCCATCATCCGAACGCATGGCACGATCATACGTAGAAACTTCTGCTCGTAGCCATGCGGTAACGGGTGATATCTGAGTGTAATATGGCGTTTCCCAAATGGTCACATCTGACTGGTCCCGTTACATCCGACATCGGTGCAATCACATTCATACAACGAAGACACACCTCCAGAAAGCGATCGATTGAAATGATCCCATGGTGGGCCTCGAAGTGCCCCCATCACAAAATAAAAAGCATATCATTTTTCTGTGGTTTGCCGCCGATTTTATTTTGTTTTCAAACATGTTAGGCCGTTTGTAATATGATTTTTCTTAAGATAGACAAAGAAGCATGCTCCACTAGAGTGAGAAATAAAATAGCTAATTTGCACAACTTCGTTTTGGTCTCGCGTAGACTCCCCCAGTCTTGCACCTCGTGAAACTGACATGTTTGCATGTCTGAGAAATATTTGAATACAGATAATTCCATTGGCTCGTTTAAATGGGGCCGACATTTGACCTCATGCTTTGGGAACAACTTTCGAACTGGATTATCTCCCTCTAGACAGATGGCGCCGTGTGAAATACATGCCGAATCACAGCGACAATCTAAGGGTAGTGTTAAGTGAAACGCGAAATGCCCTTAGCAAGCTAAGATGGTACGAGCGCGCTTAACTTAAACTCGAGATTCGCAACATCAGCCAAAATTGTTGTCAGCCTGTAATATGGTAGTTTAGACGTATTAGGGAATCGACGAGATGCAATTACAATTACGTTGACATCGCTGACAATGTAGAACTGTCAGTGGTCTGAGGCCCACTGACCGCACTGTTTGTTGCGCGACAGATACAGGGTTGTAGGCCACCGTGTTTTATTCACATGCTATATACATGACATTCTCCCCCTTTTTTGCAGCATCACGATCCTCCTGTTACTGGCTGTTGTTGTTGGTTCTAGCCTGGCTCTCAAAAACAAGAGGACTTACAACCCTGCCCTGAAATCGGGCAGCTGGACTCGTATCTCAGGAGGCTTGAAGCATGTATCTGTGGGACATTCCGGTGTATTTGGCGTGAATGTACACGATTCGATTTACTATCGATACCCTAGTCGAGGTCAAGACGGACTCCAAGGTCGAAATTGGCACCAGTTAGACGGTCGTCTTAAGCAACTTGACGTTGGTAATAATAACGTATGGGGCGTCAACAGCAACGACGATATTTTTATACGGTTGGGTATCAGCGCAGGTAGCCCAGAAGGAGTTAGTTGGAGGCATATCTCAGGTAAACTGAAACATGTGAGCGTCAGTCAACACGGGCATGTATGGGGAGTCAACAGCGCCGACAACATCTATCGGAGAGTAGGAGCCAGTAATGCCAATAAAGCTGGAATAAGCTGGAGACGTATTTCTGGAGGTCTGAAGCAGGTGTCAGTTGGTTTAATGGGCGTTTGGGGCGTGAACAGGAACAACCAGATCTACTACAGAGGTGGGACGTACGGTGACGTCGACAATGATGGATCCAGCTGGCAAAGGATAGCCGGCTCTCTGAAATATATCTCTTCCGGTGATGTCATGGTCTGGGGAGTGAATAGGCACGACGACATTTACTATCGTAACGGGATAAGTGCCAGGAATCCTGGTGGTACTAACTGGATCCGTGTACCCGGCAAGCTGAAACAGATCGAGGTATTGGTGAGCGTATGGGGAGTAAACAGTAATGACAACATATACGGACGGATATATGGACATTGATCTATCATCCAGACTGCAAAACGATGTGCGATCACCTCAACGTTGATAACTCCGACGGCAAAAACCTTGTGCGATGACCTCAACTCTGATAACTTATCATGGACATTAATCAATCATCCAGACGGCAAAAAACCTTGTGTGATGACCTCAACTCTGATAACTTATCATGGACATTAATCTATCACCCAGACTGCTGAAACTTTGTTCTATTATCTCAACTCTGATAACTGACCATGAATATGTGTAGGTTCAATAACCAAATAAACCGTCAGTGCTGATTCAATCTTTCAATTGTGTTTCTGCTCAACTTCTATTTTATCACAGTATGATTCATTCGCAACTTCTCGGGGATCTCCAGTTTGAGATGTCCCTCGAAGGCCATTGACGCCATATTGGACTAGAGCGTGGTCACGTGTGTTTCGGTCTGTCAGGGAACTGTCAGTGACGTCACGGGAATTATATCTTGCCAATACGTGGCGTGTGTACCATTTAAACTGATGGTTTTCTATTGAAACGTGCTTCGAATGAAAAGAATAAACAGTTTTTAGAATATCTGACGTAAATCAGAGACTCGCAGCGAAATATTTGCTGGTCGGGGATTAAGGCTTCCGCGAGAGTGATTGGGCTTCGGAGCCATGCGTATTAAACCGTTCCGGCGCGTCACATCTGGAGATTCATAGGAAATTCATGTTGTCGTCCGCCGAGCGTAGAATCAGTCCCTTTCGTAGATTTCCGCTCGGGAGTTCCGAATGAGTATGATGCTGTATTCTGCGTAACTCGTTACCGCCCCTTCCACAAATCACACATGAGATCATGTGACAAAGTCCTACATCATCAGATCAGTGCAGGATCAGATATGTGCATCAATATCTGTATCAGTAACCATTAGATATATGTGTAGACTATCGACCAGAGTCAGTCGGATTCAATATCAGCTGATCAGAATCCGATCGAATGAAAACAAACTAAAGACAGATCTACGGACAAAATTGCAAACATTTCCCATCATACATTGTTGGTGATAAATCACTGTAGACAACAATATCTCAATCCTACAAGGCCTGGGTGGGGGGCATTATGGCCCCCTACCAAACTTTCTCTCCTTTCTCTGGAACGCCAAAGAAAATGAAAGCTGAACAATCGTGACCAGACGCTTGTAATTTTTAGTTTATCATATTGGGGTCATTTTGTTCCTATTTGCGTTACCCACCAAGTGGCCGATCATGGGCAAATTCAAGAGGGCGGCCATGTGGGGTACCAGAAAAGTGATATTTTCGTCATTTTTCTTCCAATTCCTGCTTTTCTTCGGGACAAATAAGAAAAATTTATTTAACATCACATCAGACTTACTATTTCTTTGCAAAGAGAGATAAATAAAAAAATGGAAAAATCTGATCGAAAAGTCGACTAGAAAATGCCTGTTTGAAGTGACAATCTCGAATTTTTTTTTTTACATTTTCTGGTACAGCTTGTCCTAGTGGTATGTTTCAGCCACTAGATCAAGGGAAAAGAATAATTAGGAGAGCAATCCCCCAGGCCTAGACAGGTCCCAAAAAGCCCAGGCCAGATAGAGTTATTACCGAAATTAGTTACACAATACAACTTTAGATCATCAGATATAATTTAGTCTTATATAGCCACATGTTGACGACAGAGTGCAGCAAAACTTACAATTACGTAGATCAGAGGGATACTTGGTAGCCTCTCACTGGTATCACATTTGACATTGTACAATACGGCTTACAAAAGATAATGACTTTATTTCAGACTCCGGGTCCATATGAAAGACAAAATAATTCAGACGCACAAAAAAAGTAAAAAAGATAAATAAATTAACATAATTGCACAATACATGAATCTGTGAGCTAGGCAGTTTGTCTGCCAAACTATTTAAGAGAGCTCAAATCGAATTTATTTTACAATTCAATATATCAACTTGTTCCAGTACTGAACAAGTTTGGAAACAAAAAATCCTTCTACTGGAATACATTTCACCAGTGAGTTTTGACTCAAAAATAATCTACTAAGGAAACGGTAAACATTCTTCCGCAGTAATTCAGGGAAGGATGGAACATTATTAGACACAAATGTTCCAGATGCGCTGTGGTGACTGATTACGCACAACAACCATCTGAAGGCATTATTGTAACAAACAATTATTTTACGCAAGCAAGCCTTCATAAAGTTGCACCATAATGCAGTACAATACAAGTTTGTGCAGTAAGTGTGAGACAGGGAACATTTGACAACCATAGAGCAGACCCCAAACTTTCTGATAAGCATATTTGCCCTGATACACAGTGCTCGGTGTTGTATTATCATATCTTCATTATCACTTAAGGTGTTATTTAAAATATGACCCAAATAAGTATGCGAGGTCACATATCTCAGTTTCTCATTACATAAAATGAAGTCAGGTAGCCTGTTAAACTGTACATTCTTAGACTCAATGAGCATACAGACTGATTTCTTGGGGTTATACAGTATCCCATGGTTACATGCATATTCTTGATAAATTGATAATAGCTGTTAGTAGTAGTGGGGCCCTTATGGCTGTGGACCAATCAGAATTGAGAACGAAAGTAGGTCAAGTATGACGCGTTTGACGTCATCGTATGACGTAATTAGGGCGTGGTCGTAAGAAACCGGTTTAACCGGTCGTAAGAAACCGGTTTAACCGGTCGTAAGAAACCGGTAAAACCAGTTTAACCGGTTTAAATAGGGCGGTATGGTGACAGCCCCTTTGTTAGCAGCCCCTTTGTTAACTACCAATAAAAACATCACGTGACCCTTTGACGGCTAATAGGATAAAAGGCGAACGTTCGTTTTGTCACAGGCCTCTGGCACACGAAGGTGCGTTTTTACGTATTTGGACGATCTCCTGTCTCGATATACAATGGATGACGAGAAAACATTTGACGAAGGTAAGTTCGCATTATCAATCATTCCTTTGAGAACAAGCGGTTCGTTTCTTAAAAGATCTATTGGTCGAATCATAGCGTATGTTAAGAGAAGGTCTTTCATATACTATAGACTGACACAACACAATGTATTAGAGCAAATGCCGTGTATAGTTAGCTAACTGTGAGAGTTAAATTGTGTGCCTCGGATTGTCAAAGCCGACCGCACATCTATTGTCCTTCTCACCGGTCCATTGCACTTTAGCGAACGGTCTCCGATGTACACGAAAATGATATTCTTTCTTTCTTGAATTTTCTTAGTCTAAAATAGTTCGATAATCTAGGTTTATTATTTGTTAGGCCTTAAATATATATGGGAGAATTTCTATTAAATACTGTACGGTTGTACATACCGACGGTATAGTTTATTCAACCTCTTATAATACATGTATAGCTAAATAACCGTGCACGTTAAATTATGTGCCTCGGATTGTCACAGCCGACCGCACATCTATTGTCATTCTCTGTGCGTACCGGTCCATTAAGTTCAAATAGGGATGTATTATGCGTCGCTATTGACATCAATACCATTCAAAAGACCTTTATTCGGTGCCCCTAGCATTGTCTCTGCACACGGGAGAAAATTAAACTATGTTGTCGTGTATTAAAATAGGCCAACTGTTAGCTATGCATCTGTCTCTCTGGCCGACTTACTGTGAGAATAAAAGAAGCGTTTAACACTCTTTCTATCGCAATTATTTCAAGAAACACGTATAACATAATTTGACAAAAACAAAGGTAAATATCTAACCGTATTGGCGTCGCTAAAATTATGGCCTCTCAATCGAACGTGTTATTTACCCCGACAACTTACACTATTGTGCAAGTTACCAACACATTAGTATTGTTTTACAAGTCACCAACACTATAGCATTGTTTTACAATACAATACAGTAAACACACACGGTGAGCATTGGGAATAATCGCTCACGATATGATGACTATTTGTATCGTGTTCCGACGAAGCGTAGCGTCAGCATAAGCGCCCGCAAGCGCCCTCAAAAGCGCCCGGAACGCCCGCAAAAGCGCCCGCAACGCCCGCAAAAGCGCCCGCAACGCACCGCAAGCTCCCGCAAAAGCGCCCGCAACGCCCGCAAAAGCGCCCGCAACGCCCGTAAGCGCCCGTTTCAACGCCCATCGATATCTGAGAAAAAGAGAGAGATCAACACGTTCACAAGTTTTCATATATTTTATTATCCCCAATGTGATGCCGTACCCAAGCTGGGGGCCGCTATGGGTATGTTTACTATTCATAACGTTGGAGTGATATCGGTTTTAATCACGCTCTTGTCAGTGTTCGTGAATTCTTGAAGTTCAACTACGGTCCTCATCATCTTTTCGCTTTATTTCTTTATTTCAGCATTCGACAGTGAGCTTCTTAAATCACCGTCAGTTTTCTGATCATTATTATTCGGTGTACCAAGTCCTAATCAGACTCGCTATCTACCAATCCGGGAAAGTCCGTGGGCAACATGTCCTTGAAGAGCTGTTTCCGCATCTTGATGGCGTTTTTTAGGGCCTCTCTTGGAGGTAAACCCATATCCTCTTCTAAGTAGCTCTTTGTTTTCATGATGGCCCTGTGGTTACGATCGCTTTTCATTTCAAGAGGAATCAACGTATAGTTTTCATACAGAGCCATTGCAGATTTTATGATTCGTGGGTGCATGTTGATATAGGCCTTCTGTAAAGTCTCTTCATCCTGTCCATCTGCCTGGATAGTAGCGGCGTGTGCGTCAATAGCCTTGTCCACAATGCGACCCCAAACTGACGGCTCCCCTTCGTCCGTGTCTGAATCACCCAAACTTTCGCTTTTCTCGGATGAGCTAGTGCTGTCCGCATCAGAGAATGAGTTTTCAGCGCTGTCATCGCCATATGATGTGTTCACGGTATCCGTATCATCGCATAGACTCTCACTGTCTACATCAGAGACCTCGTCGGTGTCTTCATACCCATGAACATTCTTCCTATGTCTGATCATATCGTGGTACCTGGTGAACGATCGGTGACACTCTGAGCAAGAATACAACATGTTGAACTGAGCGACAAAAATAAAGTGAGTTAGTCTTTCTAATAGGGTTGTATTTATGAATGATTGTCGCAGCGCCATCTATACACCGATAGGAACTCACGCTGTGTATGGATGGGTCCTATCCGATTGGTTAATAAGTCTTCAAGGTGTAATGCTTTGACATATCTCTCTCCCTTCACGTAAGGCGCTAGCATCCCTCATCTCCACCAACGTCCGGTAGTAGCGGCCGTATGCGCTCGCAAGCGCCCTCAAAAGCGCCCGCAACGCCCGCAAAAGCGCCCGCAACGTCCACAAGCGCCCGTTTCAACGCCCTTCGACATCTGAGAGAAAGAGAGAGATCAGCATATTCACAAGTTTCGATATATTTTATTATCCCACAAAAGCTCCCGCAACGCCCGCAAGTGCCCTCAAAAGCGCCCGCAACGCCTGCAAGCGCCCGCAAAAACGTCCGCAACGCCCGCAACGCCCGTTTAGACGCCTTTTGATATCTGAGAGAAAGAGAGAGATCAGTATATTCACTAGTTTTCATATATTTTATTATCCCCACAAAGCGCACGCCAGCGCCCGTTCCAACGCCCTTCGACATCTAATAAAAAGAAAGAGATCAACACGTTCACAAGTTTTCTTATATTTTATTGGAGCCCCAATAAAATATATGAAAACTTGTGAACGTGTTCCAATAAAATATATGAAAACTTGTGAACGTGTTGATCTCTTTCTTTTTATTAGATATCGAAGGGCGTTGAAACGGGCGCTTGCGTGCGCTTTTGCGGGGATAATAAAATATATGAAAACTAGTGAATATACTGATCTCTCTCTTTCTCTCAGATATCGAAAGGCGTCTAAACGGGCGTTGCGGGCGCTTATGCGGGCGCTTGCGGGCGTTGCGGCACTTTTGCGGGCGCTGCGGGCGTTTTTGCGGGCGATTGCGGGCGTTGCGGGCGCTTTTGTGGGCACTTGCGGGCGTTGCGGGCGCTTTTGTGGGATAATAAAATATATGAAAAATAAATATATGCTGATCTCTCTCTTTCTCTCAGATGTCGAAGGGCGTTGAAACGGGCGCTTTTGCGGGCGTAGCGGGCGCTTTTGAGGGCGCTTGCGGGCGCATACGGCCGCTACTACCGGACGTTGGTGGAGATGAGGGATGCTAGCGCCTTACGTGAAGGGAGAGAGATATGTCAAAGCTTTACACCTTGAAGACTTATTAACCAATCGGATAGGACCCATCCATACACAGCGTGAGTTCCTATCGGTGTATAGATGGCGCTGCGACAATCATTCATAAATACAACCCTATTAGAAAGACTAACTCACTTTATTTTTGTCGCTCAGTTCAACATGTCTTATTCTTGCTCAGAGTGTCACCGATCGTTCACCAGGTACCACGATATGATCAGACATAGGAAGAATGTTCATGGGTATGAAGACACAGACGAGGTCTCTGATGTAGACAGTGAGAGTCTATGCGATGATACGGATACCGTGAACTCATCATATGGCGAGGACAGCGCTGAAAACTCATTCTCTGATGCGGACAGCACTAGCTCATCCGAGAAAAGCGAAAGTTTGGGTGATTCAGACACGGACGAAGGGGAGCCGTCATTTTGGGATCGCATTGTGGACAAGGCTATTGACGCACACGCCGCTACTATCCAGGCAGATGGACAGGATGAAGAGACTTTACAGAAGGCCTATATCAACATGCACCCACGAATCATAAAATCTGCAATGGCTCTGTATGAAAACTATACGTTGATTCCTCTTGAAATGAAAAGCGATCGTAACCACAGGGCCATCATGGAAACAAAGAGCTACTTAGAAGAGGATATGGGTTTACCTCCAAGAGAGGCCCTAAAAAACGCCATCAAGATGCGGAAACAGCTCTTCAAGGACATGTTGCCCACGGACTTTCCCGGATTGGTAGATAGCGAGTCTGATTAGGACTTGGTACACCGAATAATAATGATCAGAAAACTGACGGTGATTTAAGAAGCTCACTGTCGAATGCTGAAATAAAGAAATAAAGCGAAAAGATGATGAGGACCGTAGTTGAACTTCAAGAATTCACGAACACTGACAAGAGCGTGATTAAAACCGATATCACTCCAACGTTATGAATAGTAAACATACCCATAGCGGCCCCCAGCTTGGATACGGTATCATATTGGGGATAATAAAATATATGAAAACTTGTGAACGTGTTGATCTCTCTCTTTTTCTCAGATATCGAAGGGCGTTGAAACGGGCGCTTACGGGCGTTGCGGGCGCTTTTGCGGGCGTTGCGGGCGCTTTTGCGGGAGCTTGCGGTGCGTTGCGGGCGCTTTTTCGGGCGTTGCGGGCGCTTTTGCGGGCGTTCCGGGGGCTTTTGAGGGCGCTTGCGGGCGCTTATGCTGACGCTACGCTTCGTCGGAACACGATACAAATAGTCATCATATCGTGAGCGATTATTCCCAATGCTCACCGTGTGTGTTTACTGTATTGTATTGTAAAACAATGCTATAGTGTTGGTGACTTGTAAAACAATACTAATGTGTTGGTAACTTGCACAATAGTGTAAGTTGTCGGGGTAAATAACACGTTCGATTGAGAGGCCATAATTTTAGCGACGCCAATACGGTTAGATATTTACCTTTGTTTTTGTCAAATTATGTTATACGTGTTTCTTGAAATAATTGCGATAGAAAGAGTGTTAAACGCTTCTTTTATTCTCACAGTAAGTCGGCCAGAGAGACAGATGCATAGCTAACAGTTGGCCTATTTTAATACACGACAACATAGTTTAATTTTCTCCCGTGTGCAGAGACAATGCTAGGGGCACCGAATAAAGGTCTTTTGAATGGTATTGATGTCAATAGCGACGCATAATACATCCCTATTTGAACTTAATGGACCGGTACGCACAGAGAATGACAATAGATGTGCGGTCGGCTGTGACAATCCGAGGCACATAATTTAACGTGCACGGTCCTTTAGCTATACATGTATTATAAGAGGTTGAATAAACTATACCGTCGGTATGTACAACCGTATAGTATTTAATAGAAATTCTCCCACATATATTTAAGGCCTAACAAATAATAAACCTAGATTATCGAACTATTTTAGACTAAAAAAATTCAAGAAAGAAAGAATATCATTTTCGTGTACATCGGCTCGTATCAAAGGAGACCGTTCGCTAAAGTGCAATGGACCGGTGAGAAGGACAATAGATGTGCGGTCGGCTTTGACAATCCGAGACACACAATTTAACTCTCACAGCTAGCTAACTATACACGGCATTTGCTCTAATACATTGTGTTGTGTCAGTCTATAGTATATGAAAGACCTTCTCTCAACATACGCTATGATTCGACCAATAGATCTTTTAAGAAACGAACCGCTTGTTCTCAAAGGAATGATTGATAATGCGAACTTACCTTCGTCAAATGTTTTCTCGTCATCCATTGTATACCGAGACAGGAGATCGACCAAATACGTAAAAACGCACCTTCGTGTGCCAGAGGCCTGTGACAAACGAACGTTCGCCTTTTATCCTATTAGCCGTCAAAGGGTCACGTGATGTTTTTATTGGTAGTTAACAAAGGGGCTGCTAACAAAGGGGCTGTCACCATACCGCCCTATTTAAACCGGTTAAACTGGTTTTACCGGTTTCTTACGACCGGTTAAACCGGTTTCTTACGACCGGTTAAACCGGTTTCTTACGACCACGCCCTAATTACGTCATACGATGACGTCAAACGCGTCATACTTGACCTACTTTCGTTCTCAATTCTGATTGGTCCACAGCCATAAGGGCCCCACTACTACTGCTGTTGTAAAGCAGGATCGGGACGAGCAATAAGACTCATATAATCAGCAAAACATAAATTATTAACAGAGACATTTCCAATTTTGCAACCAACAATTAGCACCATTCAATCTGGTAGTCAGTTTTGACATCATGGTAATTGTTCTTCCCTTTCTACTAACTGATATCTATAGTATCACCCTGCTGGACGTAACCATTTCTCCAATCGAGAATATAACAATTGCTTGCTGATCGCACCTTCGCGCCACTACAGAGTTAATCGTGTCCGGAATTCAATATATGGCATTCCAAAATCCTGTGTTTCGGGGGGGAGGGGGGCGAAAATGATGATTCCTTTATGACGATGCATTTTTTTTCACAAAAAACGAGTAGGTCGACCTCCTGCTTTTCTCCATTTTATAATGTCCGTTGGACGGGAAATACTCTAACATGCATGAAAACAAAATAATTTCTTACGTTTTCTCTAGAATGTAGGTCGAATTTGACAAATTTTCATACATTTATGGAGTTTTTCGGAAAGTTGAGGAAGGTTTAGTTTTCAATTTCAATAGTTCACCTGTCTCCAGAAATAATGGCATGCGTGTGCCCATTAAAAATATATATACTTTTACAGGGGTTTTGTTAAAGATTTTACATCTATTTAACCCGAACCCATGCCTGTTTTAGCCACACATCATTTAGGTGTGATTCTTAGATTTCAAGATGCCCGCCGTCAGAAACCTATTTTTGTCAATATATTCATGACAAAAAGCGTGATGAATTTGATTTCGGTGGCTACATTCACATTTTCAGGTGCAATGCTTCATATGGTGACTCTATAGACATTGCCATACGAAGCTTACTTTCATCAATATAGCCTTACCTAAGTCCATCGTGAATTTGATTCCAGTGGATATATCCACATGTTCAGGGGTAATGCTACAGATAGAGGTACAACAGGCATACTTCAATGGCAGCTATTGTGGAGTTCAAGATGGCCTCCATCTATTCTTGTCAATATCTCGTGTGTCTGATCGAGTCCGGAACTTTGCTTTAGTGGATATACCTGCAATTTTCTCTGTCAGAATGGGAAGAAACGGGCAAATTCATCAGGATGTCTGCTCTTTATGATTCATGTATCCGTCACAGATTTGTCATAGTAACACTTCGCAAACACTCTGTTTCATAAAATTCTGAAGTCGAAACTGGATATCAGAATTCAGTTATATGGGGTTGACATTGAATCCTATGTGGTCCTACAAGATGGAAGGGTCAGGGTCAATAGTCTGCCATGGGGGATTTAAATAGGTTTTTGAATTTCCTAGGGATTTTTATCCCATTGGATCCTATAAGATTTTTATTTTGATTGTTCACGCTCTATCTCAGCGTGACGGACCCAAAGATCCAAATTTCATTTTGAACCGAATATTTTAGGTCCTTTCGACCCAAATATTTTTGGTACGTCACGTCTATACTCAATTCTTTTGACAGAGTAGAACAACATCATTAGCAGTCAAACGAAAGTTCTACGATAGCAGTCCAACACTATCGAGAGCTGAGATTAGTCGGCCTCTGCTCGTGGAACATTCAACTTGCTACAAGATCTGAGTCGAAGACCTGAACACGGAAGCAAAGCAGCATTACTAATGGGAACCGATGTGAGACTGGGTAGAGGCGTTATCGAAATACAAGGCCCAATTTTTGCCAGAATGAACACCAGCCCTGATAAAATGGCATGCCATAGGAGGTTCTGCAATGACCGGGTGCATTAGAGGAAATAGCTGTCTTTGAGCATTTTTGGAAGCTATCCCTGTTGTATAATGGACTATATTAAAGTTCAGTGAATGAGGTTTGTTTTCTGAACTAGTTACTAAAGAAGCATCTTTGATACAAATGTCAAATGATGAAGGGCTGCGAGGACAAAGAACGCGAGATGACAGTTTCTTCCGACAAGAAACTTTGAACACATGCATCACATCGTGAATCAGCGTTAATTGTGCTAAATGAGAAGACGTATTGGAATAGTCACTTTGATAAATCTATGACGGATACTCATGATAGGACCCAATAAATGGAAATAAACCATCTGTTCGAGAATTTCGTGAAGCCAACCTTATTCTGTTATCAACAATGGCTAAGCTTGGTGAAGGAGTGCAGCTTTCTCAACTTGTGGTCGGGGAAAGACGATTGTAACTAGAAATTAGGGGATATGGATCTTTCAAGGTGTTCCAGGAATTGTTCCTATACATACAAAGCAAAACTGGATTATTTTTACACAATGTGTATAGACAATCATGAAAAACCAACAGGGCTACTCTCATCGTTAACTCTTACAATCTAATGTGGAACGGTTTCATGCATTCTCCTAGAACATGCAGGTGTAGTCATTAAAACAAAGTTCTCGAATGAGTGAGATAAAAAGATATGGTCAAAGTGAAGTAGGTTTCAGACGGCGGCTATCTTAGAATTTAAGAGAGTGGTCATTACAAAACGTTGGAGCTTTCGCTGTGAAAATTCGTGGGTGTAGCCAATGGAATAAAGGCTATAATGTGTTAAGATAAGGGGATATTGACTAAAATAGTTTTAACAAAGTGGCCATTTTGAAATTCAAGATGACCCTAGCCTAGGCCCTAGATTTTAATGATTAAAATGGAAACAACGACATCCCTGGCCTTCATACAGTTGAGGTTATTTGCTAAATTCAAAGTCCAAACATCCACAAATGGACATGAGTAAAAAATTGAATAGTGGTCTGATGGGACAAGCTTGCAGACTAGAAGTTTGTGATCCGTAATCCGACATGGACAAAACTGGGTCTTAGATGGTGGTCATTTGATATCCACAATGACGAACATTGATGAGAGGCATTTCACAATTTTGGGTATTAAGAAGCCATGGTGGCACTATACCTAGACCACAAAAATGTGGGTTCAGCTACTCGATTAAAGCTAATACCTCGTAATCAGGTAAATTTAGATTCAGATGGCGGCCATCTTTGAATGTAGAAGGGCCGTTTTCATATCTGGCAAAGACAGCTATGGTGTCACCATCCGAAGCTCTGACCCTTACAATGTGAACTAGCCACTGTAATAAAGATTTCGCCACTGTAATAATGTTTACCACACGTTTTTGTCAGGTAATATTGACAAAACTGGCTTTCACATGGCGGCCATTTTGAAATTCAAGAAGGATCGTTTAAGACGCCCACAGTGGCACCAGATGATGCAACGACCTTGAAAATGTGGGTGTAGCCGCTAGAATAATGATCCCATCTCGTTTAGGTATGGAGATATTGGCAAATATATGTTCAGATGGCGGCCATTTTGAAATCCTAAATGGTCACCCAAGAGGTTAACGAAAAAAAATGGCACAACATAGAAATTCTTGATCTATATTATTTTAGAATCAATTTAGCCTTGTTCCCAAGAATGGAGCCAAAATTCCCACAAACTCAAAATTCGGTACAATTCAGGTTGGCTGAATGGTCTCCTTTGGATGATATGAACATGACGTCGACAGTAAGACTGTATAAACGTCTTTTCCCTGTTGCAACGGTGTCAAATTTCCAAGATCAACTTTGTTATGAGAAGCAACAATAATATATTTACAGCATACGTAGTAACCTAATTACCCCCTTTCACGAACTGGGGTCATCGGGGCCATGGACGAATTGATGAATAGAAAAACAACAAACTTTCCGTGTTAAGAGATTATTATTTTGACCTGCGTTACTATCAGTAGTGAAATGGTACACATGAAATGTCAATGGCCGCATACTATTGTACGTTTATCCTTTTTCTACTTCAACCTTCCACGGGGAAATGGCCCGGGATTATATTCAGGAAATCTCAGTTTCCTACACTATGGTTTATATACTTTCCAGCTAATATAGTACCGTTTTATTCCAGTATTGAGTTGAGCGGGGTAGGGGGAGGGGTCATTCAACTCCAATAAAGAGTGTCGGGTCCCTTTTCGATTTTCTTCGATCTGAATTTATTCCACGGGAAAATGGTTCTGGATTATTTCTAGGAACTCTCAGTTTCCTACTCTAAGGTTTATACACTTTTTCCGAGTTAAATATATGTTACACTGATTTCTGGCATTTTATCCGGAAAGTGGACAAAAACTCGTATTTTTACATACAATATATAACATATCATTATATCATTTGATACATGGTATTGTACCATCTCAGGCACGTATCGAAATACAAATTCTGAGAAAATTGGTGGCATAATTAGGTTTAATTTTTTTTTTTTTTTTTTTTTTTTTTTTTAGCCCTGGACGAACCACTGGGCGTTTATTTAACGATCCCTGTTTACATTATCCCCTACAACACCAGGGGTTGTTGTGGGTACATGGTGCACTTAAATTGTAACAATACATTATCACAATATACCAATAGCTATCACAATAGTTAGATTAACCCTACTATGCTTTGCTGCTTACATACAGATAAATATCAGTATACATGTGGTATATTATAAAGATTGTATAGATTTCTTGTGCTCTTTAACTGTCAGAGCTTGTCCGGCGTCCCCATTTTAGAGTAAAAGCTGCCATGGAGTTATTGTTAAAAGCAATATTTTTTTCTAAATTCATAATCTTCAAGATATAAGCTTTGGCGGGCGCCCACCTCGGTTTGATGTCACAAGACCTGCATTTGTATATGTAACTTTTTACAGCCAGGACCATATGACTCAGCGGATCTCTCTGAACAACATGTCCGAGAATTACGTCTGTGAGACAGATATCATATCGAGGCATATTCAACTCTGCTGTCTACCGTTGAAAGTTTCCCCAAATTACTTTCGCAAACCTACATGTCCAGAATAAGTGAACAATTGTTTCAGTACTATCTGTGCAAAATGTGCATTTGTCCGAGTTTACTTTTCCCCATTTCTGAAGTAATGAATTAGTTATCAATATTCTATGGATTATTTGAAACAGAAAGTATTGCATTTTTACTTCTAAACTTATGTTCCATATGTTTTTATAGATTTCTCTCCAGTTAAATGTTGTTCCTTGTGCAATTTGCTCCAAATCATTTTGCAATTTGATTTGTATATTCTCAGGTTTAATTTTTCGACTTTCTAGCATCCACTTGTGAATAAATTTTGAACTTTCCTGATTCGGCAGTTTACGTTTGGTTACTGACATTTCCAAATGCGTTGACTTGGTAATACTTTTGTTCTGAAGTTTAATATTCGCGATAAGAGCGAAATACATGAGAAAAATCGTGATGTTCACTTTATATTTTCTTTTAAAGAATTATAGGACAGAAATTTACCCTCATTATCGAGTAAATCGTTCACAGTTCGTATGTTATGTGTTGACCATTCTGCTACTTCTGGCCACTCATTATAGCGCGCAAAGTCTAGAATCAAGTTGTTGGAGATATCCTTTCCTGCGAACTCGGCTTTGATAATTTCAGCCCAGCCAGCGACTACATCTTTCCAAAATGCATTTTTTAATCTCGGTATTAATTCTCTGAGACCTAGTGGACCTAAATCCCAAACATGTCTACCTATGGGAAAGAAAATATTGTCTAACAACTTTAGAATAGAAGTCGTCAAAATGTGCAACTCTTTTTATCCACTTTACTTTAAGGTATGCCGAAAAGGTATGCCCCCTTCGTTAATGAACATTCTGGACAGCTGATTTATGACGTCATAAAGCCAAAATGGCTCACCCTGTATCCCTGAAAATCTGGTTAAATGTGCCCGATAACATATTCTTTCGAATCCATGTGTTTACAAATAAATCCGAGGCGGGGTAATTTTGGCCCCTTATTGATCCTTGTCCGTTGACGTGTGCACTACACTTGTACCTCTCCTTGACCTCTGTACACTGCCTCAGTGATTCCGTCGTGCATAATGAAATCTGCATTTGTCTCAACATCGATCATGATTTTGAACTGTTGACAGCTGATATTCATCCACACCATTTTTCTGAACTGTAGATATCGTGATACTTCATCGTGACAGTGTTGTTCTACCAATATCCTTAGGCCAAGTTTAAATGGGGTTATGTTAGTGTGTAGTTACTTTTCTTCTTCGGCGGTGAATATTCGTACCCTATTCCTAAAGTCGCCCAGTTTGGGGACACCCTAAAACAAGTTTCAAGTTCCAAAGTTCCCTAGTTCCCAGTTCCGAAGTTCCAAAGTTCCAAGTTCCAGCTCAGTAGTTGCAAGATCCAGTTCCCCCAAGCTCCACCCCCAAATTTCCAAGCCCGAATTCAAAAGTTCCCAGCTCCAAAGCTCCCAGCTTCAACTCTCGGATATGATATACATCAATAGTTGTATAAGTATAACACATATGCATTCGCCAATCAGCCCTTATTATAATGTTACTGTTTAGTTCATCCTAGCCTGTTCGACAGCCTAGCCTGATCGAGACATGTTTTGATTGTAGAGTTCACAGATGATAGTTATGGGGTCACTGAAGAAGATAAGTCGCATCTAACACCTACTGAAACCAATTATTTTGGGGTCTGACGTTTGTGAAAACATATATCAGGATAGCACTGATCGGTCAGGGAAAATAACTTTAAACGGAAAAGAAAGTCCTGTCCATCAGTGTAAGTTTGCAATATCGCCAATCTGTAGAGGAGTAGATATACAAGCGTCTAGTCCGTCATTCATAATTCAGCCGTCGTCCATTAAAGAATATCCGCGTCCATAATCCAAAGACCTATTCCATATCCATATAACAGTATTAGCACCAAATTCAAAAAAGACAATCATAGTTTACATAAACATAGGCTGGTTTCCTGCAAGAGAGAAGCGGTCAACAGTTTTCAATGATGCCGACAAGACATCATGATGTTCCAAAAATATAAAATCCGTATAGCTGATCAGTATTCTTAATCCATAATAATCGTTCTAAAGTCGTTAGAGAATGGTGTATTTCAGTCACGCTTTGATTGCGTCTGTTCATATGAGCACCATGAGGATCTCGAAGTACATGGGTTCATACTGCCCCTAGCCCCGGGTTAAGCGGAATTAGACACAAGTTACGAAACGATTACACACTCCAGTCTTATAATTTTAATATGGATCTCTGTTTTGTCATGAAACTTCGTCAGGATAGCTATGGAGTCACGGAAATAGACCATCCTTCTCTCTCAAATTCAAAAGCCCATTTAACAGATTTTTGGCAGTCGGGAGGTCGTGATTATGCATCAGGATAACTGTGGAACCAGGGGAAGTAAGGGAGGGAAAGAGGTGGTACATTACCACTCGTTTATGGAATAATAAGAGGATGATTTGCTAAATATTCTGTTGAACAGAACTTTCTGAGCTATGTGTGTGTACTAACAAATGTAGAATCGTGGATGGTTGGATTGGGACTATTCGACCAACACACCTGTGTTCAATCTTCTGGCAATAAGCCGATGATACGCGACCGAACTATCTTTTACAAATGCGACCGGTCATCAGATTTCTAGTATTCGTCACAAAGACCATACGCGACTGGTACAACAGTCTTCCGGAACTTTGATCGCATTTGTCAAAGAAAATTTGGTTGAGTGTACCCGGCCGCATAGTGTCCACCATACCACCGTAAAACCTATCATAATTCAGTCACACTCACTGATAGTTAAAATTAAATCACCCCTAGTCATTTACTGCATTTGATCACCCTCCAGTATTTACAATGAATAAATAATACATTGTCTGTATGATTTACTATAGTTATGTTAAATATGAAGGTCCACCCATAACGTTGGTCAAATCTAAAGCCAATCTAAAAGATTTTCGGGGTCGGCAGGCTGTGCATGTTAGGTTACATGTAGCTATGTATCTAACCAGGAACAGTAAGAGATGTAGAAGCGGTACATTATCGTGTGCTTATTGAGGAATAACAGGATGATTTACTGAATAAACAAAATATTTTGAGCTCTGTAAGTATACTACCAAATGTAGAATCGTCGACTATTCAATGAGTTCACCTATGTTCAATCATATGACATTAAGCCGGGAACACATGACCAAATTTTCTCTGACAGATGGAATATTCACGAAAGATTGTTTTCGCCTACAGATTTCTTGTATTCAACTCCAAGAACACACAAGACTAGGAGATAACGAATGCTCAGAACGGTCTCTGTACTTTGATCACATTTATGAAAGAAAATTTAGCAATGTGTATCCGGCCTCATATTTTTGAACAAACCAGTCAAAACCTACAGTAAATCCTACAATAATTCAGTCATACTGCCAGTGAACTTCCATCACCCCCCAATCCTGTTGACAACATTTAATTCGAATTAATTCATTATCCTCCAAAATCATTTCATTTTAAACATTTCGCGAGTCTGTGATTCATATTATCGTTCTTTGGCATTGTTTTATCTTCTGTATGTGGGGTGGTCTTTTTCACCTTTTAGTGAGGTTCAATCGCTGAAGTCATGAAACGTGTTCGGCCTGTTTGCTCAGTGTCTACCGCCAAAGAGACGGAAGCAGACGGAAGTCATGATCTAGTGATAATACTTTCCTCACATAGTGAGCTGAGCAATTTAAATTATGAAAATTATTTTGCTTTGGCTTCAGTCAAACGTACCAATGTGACGGGAGATACTTTTACAAGCATGTTATAGCACAGGATGTAATACATGCAGACCACGATACACTTTCTTAAACTGGCGTGAATTCGGACAAAGACCTGGGAAAAGTACAAAAGTGTCAACCTAATACTATGAAAATGTTTCAAATCTAAACTCATGTTTCACACATAGTCGTCTTAGAAATGCTCCCTTATTTTATGGTGACCTAATTTTGCAATTCCCTTTTGATGGATGGGTACCAAATGTCAGTGATGTGTTCCTCTGTATATTTTTATCTCCATGTCCCTGTCTCTCTGCAAGTTAACGACACCCCCAAAGTTCAGTTCCGCCCATCTATATAATATTTATAACAAAGAAAGGAAAGTATAAGATATTACTTGTGTCGTTGTCCTACTCTGGTAATAAAATTCACTGCAAGTATACGTAGGGTGATATCAACAATATTTTGCTGCTTATTATCTTCTACCGGTACATAAAAATCTATATTATTAAGTTATTTCTTGAGAAATATATTCTCCCAAAGACAAGAGGCCCTAGTTAATATCCTGGTGCCAATTGATTCTAACGGTTATTAAAACTGTATTTTTCAGTAATCATGGGACTACAGGTAACATAACGCCAGTCAAACAGTTCATGGGTTTTAAATTGTTTTAAGAAGTGCACAATGGTTCCAGTACGCAATTCATAATTACGACACATATAAGAGAAGTGGGAAGAGGTGCCTACATACTGACAGTCACATGACTTCACAGTAGTCTTCTGGTTAGCCTATTCTAAAGCACATACCAAGAATCTAACGATTCGTGATATGTGTTGTATCTCAGGTACGCTTTTATTGTACCTGTTCATGTGGCGCCATTGGTGACATGACCACACGGCCCCTAAATCGAGATCTAGAGAGCTATGATGGAAATGCTCTGACAACTCGTATATTGGTAATTGGTGAGCTGTGTCGCTGTGACAACTCGTATACTGAGGATTGGCGAACTGTATCGTCGTCAGATGAAAATGACGGCATTTAACACAAAAGACTAGTCTGTAATGCCCGATGTCGACCAAGCAATAACTTCCCACAAATGCCAACATATATCAAAGACCAAATTGTCTGTACGGGGGCGGGCCTCGGGGACGAAACGTCCATCATCAGAATCTCGCCATATGCAGGTAAAAATTACAACACATATAAGGGAAGTGGGAAGAGGTGCCGACATATTGACAGAGTCACATGGCTTCCCAGTATAGTCTTCTGGTTAACCTATTCTAAAGCACATACCAAGAATCTAACGATTCGTGATATGTGTTGTATCTCAGGCACGCTTTTGTTGTACCTGTTCATGTGGCAACATGGATGACATGACCACAAGTCCCCAGCACCGGCGTAAGCGGTATTAGATACAGATCTAGAGAGCACACTTCAAACCTTCTTGCCAGGCGAATCCGGACTTTAATTATGCTAATTACCGGTACTTATATCCCAACACAAAATGAGGAAAATGGGGAAAATTGAAAATCTTATTTGTGACATCTCATTAAACATCTTAGGTAAGAAGCCACAACATTTTACAGCATATCAAAACCAGCGCTAGACCAGGTGGGAGCTTGGAGCTTCGGAGGTGGAGCTTGGAACTCAGAGATGGAGCTTGAGAGAGCTAGAGCTTGAATCTTCGAAGCTGGAACTTGAAACTACGATGCTGGAACATGGAACTTGGGAACTGGGAACTGCGAAACTTGGGAATTTTGAAACTTGTTTTGGGGTGACCCCCAGTTTGCCCGTCCAAACGGCCAGCGAGTAAACAACCAGCGAGTTCTTGATGTCAGTGTGTGTTACGTGGAAACAAGGTATAAATTTCATCAAGATGCCGCCATATTTTCCCAGTATAAAATAAGTTGCAGAACGGAAAACAGACCACTGAATTTTAGATACCGTATTCAGGATTCTTTAATGCATACACTTATCACAAATTATAAAATCATAACGTGTGTACCGATTATATCAAGTCTATAAAAATACAGTCTAGGCCTGACATAATCAACTTTTTCGACAGGGAACCATAGCAACACGAGTTGTTGTTGTAATTTATCAGACAATTTTTCTGAGAAATTAATTTATTGCATTGTTGATGACTGAGCTATTGTGATTTATTTCGAGTAGAATAAACATATATCATTCTTGTCTAGATTCCTATATAGCTACCATCTAATCATTTCTTCTAAGTCGAAGGTGCATGTGTTGTTGGAATAAATTATTTGGAAGCTGCTCATAAACCAACACAACTCTGTCCTGTCTCTATTTGAATTGAGATTTTTGTTGTCAAATTCACATTTGTCTTGAGCTGTGAAATCTTGGGAGTGGAATATCTTGGAGATGAACATCTTGAAGTTGCAGATCTTGGAAAAATATCTTATACGATCCTATGATATTTTGAAAAATCCTATAAGATTCTGAAAAATCCTATAAGATTCTAAAAAATCCTATAAGATTCTTAAAAATCAGATAAGATTTTGAAAAAAAAATCCTATAAAATACTAATCCTAATCCTACAAGATTCTCAAAAATCCTGTAAGATTCAATCCAATAGTATTTCTAGATTATTGGAGTTTTCCCTCAAACTTTTACAGTAACATAACATTAAAAATTAGAACTACATGTATGCAAGTTTCAGTGATCTTAATTAGCTCTGGGAATATCCCAGCTTAAAGATGGCTGATTTTATTTCACTCGGTGACATCAAATCTCATTTCCATGGAATCACCAAACATCAGATTTGTACTTCACAGTTCAAAATAGCTGCAACTGTGGAAAATATGTGGTTACTGACATATTGCTCAGAACTTTGAAGACTTTTGGATCTTTGAAAGTGATCTATACCATGGGTTTCCATTTGAATAAAAAAAGATATTAATAACATGTCTCTCAAATATTAGTGTTATCAAAATAGTGTCATATAAAATAAGAAATCTTGTTGAAATTAGGTTTCATTACCAGTCCAAATCCATGATTTTATAGTAAAATTGGACAAAATGGGGAAAATATTTTTAGAAGAATCACTTCTAACATAATGTCAGCAAAAAAGGTCCATTAAAGAATACTTTATATTATCCTCTTCATTATTATCAATTGTTTAAATATAATATATATATATATTTAATTTCTGTTTTCGATAGTCTTTTTTCTCTTCACTGACTAATAGAAATGGGTGGAGTTATCTGCCTTGATAATTTAGTTGAACATTGGGGGCGCTACCATCATCTTAAAAAAAATATGGCCTATCACAAGTGCAAAAATCAGGTGTATTTGTTCATGTTAAGCTAGAACTATGGAGGTTTGAAGAACTGTATTACAGATGGTGATGAGTGGAGCTAGTGATATGGTAAGTAACTTATAAATATAAGTATAATTTTTTTTTTTTTTCATAACTTAACAAGCAAAGAACTGAGCTGAACAGTGGGACTCTTGTGATGTGGACCCACCAGCTATTATTATTAACAAGTTTCCCTTGACATTCTTGGCGTATTAAAAATTGATATTGGCCTCAATAAATTTTGCTATATGGACTGTAATAATGTACATCACCTTATAATTGCAGTCAAATTTAATGGATCATATAGCATGACTTTCACAAAGAAATATCCACATCTCTGACTCAATATCACTTGCAGATCTACCTAGGTTCATCAAGACAGTGTGGATTGCCATTGTCATGATTGTGTAAATTATCAGCTTGGAAACCCCAGGCTTGGGGACCTCATATGAAGATTGGCATGCACCCCGAAGGAAATTCCCTGAGGGTGAGATATTTTTTATCACAAAACTGCTTGTATACTTCCTGTTTATGTCAGGACAGTGGGATTTAACTGGTTGGGGGATGGTAGCTCTAAATAAATTATCTTGTTGTTTTGAACTGTTTATTGATTTACAAATATTTTAAGAATAATTTGGATTGAATTTGTGAAGTATTCTAATTGATCAGAAATAAAAGTACTGATCTTTGTACGGAATATTTTCAATCTAGCCCCATTCATGGATTGTTATTATTTCTCACTGCGGCTAATTGCAAATTATTTCATTCTCTTCCAGAAGACTGCCAGAAGAACTTTCCCGGTTCCGAGAAGGCCATTCGGGATGCCATGAATCTAAACTGAATGGCGAGCAGAAGCTCTACAGGAAACTGATGGAGATTATGATACTCTGTTCACGTTCCTCCGTGAATAACTATCTTTATAGTGTATGTATATAATAAAGAAAATATTTATTATATCTATTTGTTTGTTCCTTTTGTTCCATGCATTAGTAAATTCACCAGAATATCTTTCCCTGTAACATATCTGTGCTACATCCAAAACAAGCAACCTTTACGCTAATACATTTTCTGATGTATTTACCATTTTACAAGATTGGAGCATTTTGCATTCCGTGGATTTACCATAAAAGATGACCTATATCACTCATCCAAATGTTCTCATAGAAAGTTTCTAGAGAAATCCCCTATTCCATAACTAAATCCTATAGGATCCTATTAAAAATCCTATAGGATTTATCTTACAGGATCCTATTAGAAAATCTTATAGGATTTTTGGGCCAAAAGATTTTAATCTTATAGCATTCTATTAAAAATCCTATAGGATTTAATCTTATAGGATCCTATTAAAAAATCTTATAAGATTTTGGGCCAAAATCTTATAGGATCCTATAAGATTTGTTTTAAGGGAAGCTTGGAGTTAATTAACGGCGCCTACTCTGAACCGTCTCAAATCTTATATGGTGTCCCCCAAGGATCAATATTGGGCCCAATTCTTTTTCTTCTCTATATCAATGATATAAGCAATGTTACTAATCTTCTAAAAATTATCTTATTTGCTGACGATACCAGTGTAGTATATTCTTCCGAAAAAATAATCGAGGTCTTCGATATCATGTCACAAGAATTAGAAAGACTCTCGACTTGGTTTTCCTGTAACCGACTCTCACTGAATATAAAGAAAACGAAATATATGTTAATCAAGCCTAATAACTCTAAACCTCCAGCTAATCCATATCACTTACTTATATCTGGCAATGAAATACAACTCGTAAATCAATTCAAATTTCTGGGTATTTTTCTTAATGACCAACTAAACTGGAAAACTCATATACACTATATTGGTAATAAAGTGTCCAGAAACTTAGGGATAATAAACCACATAAAACGCGCTTTGAATAAAAAAACACTGTACATTTTATATTATTCGATGATCTTCCCTATTTTAATTACTGTAATGTTCTATGGGGAAATACCTACATTACTCACCTACAGCCATTGATAACTCTCCAAAAACGTGCGCTTAGAGTGATAACACTATCTAGAAAGCTAGACCACACTTCGCCTCTGTTTACTGATTTAAAAATTTTACAGCTACAGAAATTAAATCTTTACTCATGCCTTATTATGACTCACAAATTTTTTCACCATCCCGAAATACTGCCACAAATTTTCCAGTCCTATTTTACTAAGCAATCTAGTATTCATTATTATCGGACCAGGGGAAACCTGCTTAACCTATACAGACCCATCTATCGATCCAATTTATCATTTTACACCCTCAAAGTTACAGGACCTCGAGAGTGGAACAAACTGCCCCAATCAATGAAAGGCATTCAATCAACATCACTTTTTAAATCAAAACTCAAATCCTATTTCATTATGAACTAATGTATTGTAACAACTGGTCCATTTCTCTCAGTGCGTGAAATCTTTCATTCTTCAGCCATATGTTTTTCTCATATTTCTACCGATGTCATTTAAGACGTTATTGGGATAGAACAAGCCCTTTTGGGTTTTATTCCCGCCAAATTGTATTTTCAGGCTAATTATTACTCACATATATTTTTAAAAAAACAACTCAGCATTTCAGCCATTGGTATCCATTACTTTGATGTATATTTTGGTGAATAAATTTCAATTCAATTCAATTATCTTGATTTATCTTACTTGATATACCAGTCATAATGTAGGTGCCTGATTTTAAATCTTGAAATTTGGCCTTCTCAATATGTGAATACATACTCCTCAAAATGGCTATTTCTCTTGACCAGCATAGATATTGGTAGACATTAGACATCATAAATTGTCAGATTCACCAAACAAAGTTGGTCAGACTCCTGCTGCCAGTGATCTACATGTAGGCATTTATACATAACCATGATAACTGGATTACAAATTGTACAAACCAATTACAGGTTTTATAGGAAGGCAGAAGCGGTCAGATATACATGTAGGTACTCATAGTTGTCAGCAAACCTGACATCAGTACTATCAGTGCATACTTTCATTTTAGTTGACACAAGGGGGTCGGCATTGCGAATGACCCCATGATGTTATTGACATATCTGGTCATTCTAGTTTTAGAATGAGTTAAAAATGATCAACTAGGAGACTGGAAAGTTCGACACTCTAACACTTGATCATTTTAGAGTTATACCAAAGGGGTTAACGAGACGGGTTGAAAACGTGACGGAGCAGATATAATTTATAGGTCTTTAGGCCTTCATGGGTGATGTGGCTGGTATGGCCTTCAACATTTCGAAGTCTGCTTGCACGGTGGAATTCCGGTTTTTCCATATTGAGGAATGGCCTTGGAATGATTGCCATTTCATTGCCAGCTTTTGTTATCTGGTTTACCAACATTAACTGCTCATATTTGAACCTCCTCCCACTCCTCTGCTCTCCCCCCCCCTCACCGCCTCCCCCTCACCGCCTCTGACTAATCTGTGTTCTCTATTAAACGTCGTGTTATCCTCTGAAGTCAACAACGTAAGTGGGTCACGCATGTCTCCAGATACAGAGTCAGACTATATGTAAATCTCGGACAGGATCAAGATGACCTGCTAAATCAGATTTAGTTTCCACTTAAATCAGAGAACGGCTGACCTTCTTTATCAGCATTTGCTGTGAGATAGACCTATCCGAATGATTATTTTCCCGGATATCAGCATAAATTGGTCAGTTGCCATTGATTCACTGATTGGCCGAGCAAGCTGGCTCCACCAATTAGATTTGCCGTGAGATAATAATCAAATATCGGATATCAGCGATGCCATGCATATAAAAAGGCGGCATTCTCCTGTCTTTATAACAGACGGTCTGTGACAAGGAAAGCAGCACAAGTTAAGGTAAGTTCATAGTCAAGATAGTATGAAGATTTTTTAAATATCGAACGTTTTCTGCAAAAACAGAAAACTAAAACGAACTGCTTAACGGTATCAGAGGTAATAGTCATGCACTTTCGTCTTGAAGTTATCCGTAGGCTATGTCTCTCGACTAGCAAAATTTCTCACCATATGTGTATTTATTCTCTATCCGATACGTTTCGCTTGTCACCCATGCAGCCTTCAAACGGATTCAACTTGAATGCGCATTGGTAGCATCAAAGAAGAGACTCCTGTGAGTCTGCACCATCATCGCCGAGGTGACAGCGATGCCCTCTGCTAGCTCTCTGATAGACGCTGTCAATGTCCCCTGTAGCTGGACGGATACTGATGGTCGTGTCTATATCAACCCCCCCCCCCACCCCCCACCCTTCCCCAATCAGATTTGTTGTATGTGGTACGTGACTGAATTCTTCATTTGGACACGAACACGCATGCTCTCTGTTTATGAGGCGCCGTTTTTCACTTTCCGATTTAATGCACACGAATTAAGCATTGAGTTAAGTTCAGTAAAATTTAAATCCTATATCCGCGAAATAGACATAATCGACAAATGATCTCATATTTATAGATCCGACTCAGCATATTTTGCTGATATGTATATATATAAATATTTCAAAAGGTGTTATTGGGGTTGCATATCTTTGTTGACCTCATCTAACTGCACATATATATATATCCTCAGCTGAGAAAGTTTCATATTTATATATCCGAAGTTTTGCTGTTTTAGAAATGAACTTTAAAATGTCAAGATGTCCACATTTACGGTCCTTATCTTTAGAGGAAATGTTTGCACAACATCCCTTTGAAACTGATGGTCATGTAGATTTAGCGGACATGGATGTTTCGTCTCCACATTAATTATCCTCAAAGATGTTACATGGCGGTTACAGTAAATCCTCTAATAATTCAATTACAGAAAGTGAAATTTCTCTCTATTTAATCAAAGGGTGATAAAATTTATTAGAACAGCAAGTTAACAAAATGGCCAAAGATCATTTATTTAATATTTATCAATACTTTGCCTGTGGTCATTTCCGGTATAGTGCACAGGACAAGGTCAACCAGAACTGACAATAACAGTCGAAATAACCTTACTATAAAAAATTAAGACCTATCACCACTCCAATCTCCAATACAAATTGGATTCAGCTTGCTTCGCATCAAAAATAATAGGTGACGATCACAGAAGGGTTTGTCAAGAATATGTTTATTGGTGGAAATATTCGCACCGATACTACTCAAATATCTAGGGGCCATATGAACCCATGAACCCACGACGTGACTGAGATACATCATTCTCTATATAACGACTTTACAACGAAAATCAAATGGATTAGGAATACTGATCAGCGATTTGGTATTTTTGAATTTCATTGAAATCTTTCTGACAAGAAACTAGCCTGTGTTTATGTGTACATGTACTATGAATTTTTAAATTTGTTGTTAATGCTGTTATATGGAATTGTTCTTTTAATTCTGGACTTATCGATCAGATCTGGTAAATATTAACTTTGAGAAAAAGGTCAAAGATTGGTTAAAGAGATTCATCACGGTTTTAGGAAAAATAACCGTGACGGTTAACTAAACTCTAACATTACCAACATTGAACCACCTAGTTTTACTTTACCCAAACCATCACTTTATATGATGAAAAGATTTAAATCTAGTTTACTAAAAAATTGCTTGAAAGATAAGTGATTGAAACCACAATATAGCGGGGTTTTGTGGATACAGCATAAAACTTTGATTTTTGTAAAATATGGATACACTTCCTTTTTAAGAGTCCACAATGTGAAGACACATCCTATATACATGTAACAGATGTATCCACATTGTAACCACATTTATATAATTTCCATACTTATTTAATCAGTGAGACAATGAATCTACTAAAAGCACATCCAGACAAAACATCTTCAGACACCGCAGTCGCCGACAAGTTCACAAATTTCGCCATTCTTCTACGGTACTCAATCATTCTTTTTCTAACAGCTCTTGGCTATAAAAGAAGATACTGTCATACTCACAGTGTTATTTTAATGCTAAATAATCACGGTTTCACAGAAATGCCGATTTATTTTTAAATTCATATGATGGGAAAGAAAAACTATAGATCTAGAATACGAGCCGAACTTGTTTACGAATACAGTTTCATTGAATTCGTATGTCGTGTAAAAAGTGTGCTGATTGGCTTGAATAACGGGCGGGCGGAGCCAATAAGTACTGTTCAGCCAATCAAATTTACGATTACTTGTACTCCGGGAAATTCAGATTTGGGATGAAAGTTTGTCGTGCGACGGGATCGAGATATCTCTTTCCCATCCATACCAACAAAAGGAAAACACGCCAAGTTTTGATTCTTTGTAACCATAATCAGATATGTTACGTGCAAAACTGTCAATCGTTCCTATTTTCTTTTGTTAATAAAGATCGACGAAGAAGACACGTCAGACACGTGAAAAAATAAGAAATCGGACATGTCCAAAAAACTTTCGCCAAAATTTCCGCCCGAATTCTGCCGCAATTTTATCCAGTTCGCATACCGACGATTGATCAAGTAAGGTGGAAGGAAAACTGTGGATAGATCACCTATATAGCATGTGTATCCACAATTTGGAAATTCATTGTTTTTGGTGATTTTAAAATGTGGATACATATACATAATTTGTATCCACAAAAACTCGCTACATTGTGGTTTCGTCATCGCAACCATTAGGCCTACAAAGTCAGGAAGAGGATGGTTTAAAAATCCCTGAAACAGAAGAATTCATGAAATCCGTTGAAGGGACTCAGAAACATCTCTACCCTGCTCGACGGATTATCATGGAATCTAAAATTTCCAAATATGTAAGCCTTAAAACAGTCTCTCGTTTAGAAATATTGAAATTTGAAGAGCAATTTGACGAGCAACCAAACAATAGAGAGTATACAGATTCACAAGTTATCAATGGCGTTTTATCCTCTTCAATTTCTCCGTTTTCACGAGCAAATGTTTGCATTTATTGAAGACTATTTAATTAGGCCAAAAACCACTTGTATATTATAACATTTCGATGTAGTGAATTATTCACATGGTTCCACTTTTGCTTATCTTGGTTATATCTATGTAACATTGATATGGTATATGTATATCACGTCTATAATGTTATAACATTATGATGTCGTAGTAGATTATTAGTGAATTATCATGAATCATTCAGTTTTCGCAGTTTTTTTGGCTACATGTATATCTCTACAACGAATACAACTACAAGTCAGGTGGCTATATGTGTTCTTCCAATCTGAGAAAGAGAAAAATTAATAATATAAGAATGTCATGGGACGTATATTTCCCTATATAGTACGTCCTATTTCATTCTAATACGAGGGTCCTAGAGAAATAGTCTCAAAATCCTATAGGTCATAATGCCCTGTAGAATCGTTTCGAATTTTCTGAATAATCCTTTTGCATAACATGGTTCCTGAATATACCATATCATGTGAGAATGGCGATAAGTTCGTAATTATATGAGAAATCAGTCCTAACTTATATTCCAAGCTTCCCCAACCTTTTCGCCACGTCGAAGGTTTCTGACAGATTGTCGTGAAATCTGTCAGAAATTAACTACTGTCGCGGCGGAAAGGTTGGAGGAAGCTCAGACTACTATATTATGTCCGTTGAAAATCACAAATGCGAAGCAACATTATTGGTACCGAATGCACCAGGTACATAAGTTCACGTTTGCAGTTTTATTTCCAGATTTTTCAATATTTGGCAAAGCATTCGACTCAAAGAGGATCAACAGTGGCATGATGGCAAAATCACGGTATGTATATTTTGGACAGTTTATGGTAACAGGAATGCGCAGTAGAATTCATTGAAACGTGACAATAGTGTAAAAATAAAATAGGCGTCGTCATTCTATCGAACTTCCCTTGACATAATTGATATATATATGAGATACTGGGGTGATCCGAATGCACATATTAAATATATGTGGGTAATTGTCATTACAACAATAGCAATTGATATTTTGATTAAGGTTTCATACCCTTCCGTTGTCTCAAATGATTTCCCGGAGGTCAAGTTCGAAAAAGTTTTATATACGCTTCTTCATAGTATATTAAATCCTAGTCTCTTGCGGTCGTGTGGGTGAAATGTGTGCGTAAATGGGCGGAATTTTATTTAGGAGGGTGGGAGGAGGGACCCTTCTTTTGATGCGGGGAGAAAATTGTATTAACCATACAGTTAATAGGGGAGTTCCGAATCACTTTTTACATCTAGACTGCTGGCGCTCGTTTTGTAAAGAGTTGCAGGTGATTCTTGGTCTTTTTTTCTACGAAACTCTGTGGTCGATAATTACATGCAAAAAATTCTCTAATCGAGCTTCTGAATCAATGAGAAAATCACGTCCGCCTCAGTGCACCAGAGCGGGCAGTTGCGAATCACTTTGGTGGGAAGCGGATCACGCAATCTAGCGGTCGTTATAGCCACTGAGAACGGAATTGTTTTATCAGCCTGAGCGGCCATCTATCAACAAAATTCCAATAGACAAAAAATGGTGTATGAAATGCCTGGACTTTGTTGGATTGCCATTATGAGTCGAAAATGCTTCAGAGACAGACGACAGCCTGATCTATCTGACCATGCCATATACGGCAATCATCCTCACTAATTAAATTAATTATCTCCACTAATTAAATTAATTCTCGCAGCATTACGGTAGTTCGAACCATGCTTATTTGTACACGGACGAGACCTGGTTCAGCAGAAACCTGTTAAAAATGTTTTCTCATGGGACCTGATATATGGATTCCTTCCATATACTGAATCGAATTCTGAGAAAGTTGCACTCACTTTTCCATCGTGTTTCGGACAGCAGAATGAATTCGACTCGCATCTTCAAGAGTACAATATATAAATTTAACTGACCATTGAGAAAAGTAACTTCGCCCTGCGATTCGCACATTTGTCCGTGTGCAAATTAGTCTTCAGTGTCACAATTTTCCATGACGTAATCACGCGGAATAAACGGCGTGTGTTTCGTTGATCTGGAATTGACATCTCTACTGCGGCATTATGTTACAATGCTGGTGAGTTAAGATTTATCACAAATCGTTAGATATTTTATTTGACCATAAATATGATCAGATCACTGAAATAAATACTGAAATTACCACTTAAACCCTCCGTATTTGAAGTAGATTTATCAATGAAGAAATCACACACGATTTTTGAACCAACGTCAATTTGCCACTGCGTAGTACCGGAGGCATTTCCTTGACGATTTGACCGAGAAACAAACAACGCAGGTCGGTTGTTTAACATTTATTCAAGTCCACAGAAACAGACGTTTCAATAAACCTAGAAAAGATTTACATAGATTCTTTATTGCAAGAAATATCAGGCGTTCATCAGGAAAGTGCTCCGCAACTCCCCGTGATACGGAACCCACTATACTGTATCAACCTTGTGCATGGTGTATAGAATTAACATTTAAGTTAGTGTACAAACTATTTAAGTCATAGTGTGAGAGGTATATGCACCTGATCAAATGCAATGTAACTTCTTGTGGTGACAAAATCAGTATCAACCATATCTACAGTGTGTGAGGTGTACAACACATTTTGGACGGTGTACCTAGGTTATGTAGAGACAAAAAAATTGCACTCTGATTTAAGGATAAAACCATTAATCCATAATTTGGCAGGTTTTTGAACCTGATCAGATACACACAAACTTGATGTGAGAAACTATTTACCACATCACACATAGTGTATAGTGTATAGACATTTGATTGATATTGTTCCGTCTCTGTGCAACTTGATATGGTTATAAAAACAGTATCAACCATATCAACATGGTGTATAGAAACATTTAGTGTATCTTTATGTAGAGAAAAATAAATTGCACTTTGATTTGATGACAAAATACTTATCATAATGTGACAGGTATATGGATTTGATCAAACACACTATATATTACTTAATGTGGGCAAAACACAGTATCAATCATATCAAACGTGTGTATGGTGTATAGATCATTCAGTGTATCCTTTGCAGAGAAAAATATATTTCACTCTGATTTGATGATAAAAACCACCCCAAATCTGGCAGGTATATGAACTTGATTGATCAAATACACCATAACTTGATGTGTGTCAAAACAAGTATCAACTATATAAACAGTGTGTAGGGTGTTCAAATATTTTTTTGACAGTGTACCTTTATATAGAGACAAATGGATTGCACTCTAATTGAGAGCATCGATTAACCCATAATGTGGCAAGTAGATGAACCTGATCAATTATACTAACTTCATGTGGGATCAAGAACACTATCAACCATATCGACATTGCATACAGTGCATAGAAAATATCAACATTCCCATATTGTACCTATATGTGAAGACAAATACATTGCACTTTGATATGGCGACAAATCATAACCGCCTGTATGAAACTGATAAAAAAGACAAAAACTTGATAAAACAATTAGTATCAGCCACCATACACTGTGTGTAGTGTATAAGAAATTTAAGAATTTGTACCTTTATGTGGAGAAAAATACATTGTACTCTAATGTAGAGGCATATGAAACTCATCAAATACAATGTAATTTGATGCTGGGACAACAACAGTACTCCCATGTCCACCTTTTAGCGTATATTTACATTGCGGTTTGATTTGATGACAAAGCCATTACCCATAATGTGGCAGTATATGAACTTGATCAAATACACTAAAATTTGATACTCAAACATATCAACAATGTGAATGGTGCATAGAACAGTAAGATATTGTACTTTACAACTTACATGTACATTAGAAATACATTGCACTCTGATTCAGGAACAATATCTTTACTGGCCCATATGTTACTTAATGTGGAGACGTGAAATTACGTAGCTACACATTTATCCATTCAGCGGCACTGTGAATATGTTTGCCGGATGAGATTGTCCAAATAGTGACTTTGTGAAAAATTACTGGGATTTTACAGGAAAATAAATATTTCAACATAGTTTGTGAGAATCATGTTGTCCACACGACCGCTAGAAAATAGCTTAAATCCATCACAGTAGGTTGGGGAAAAAAAGAATTCTCCAGGTCTTAGGTTTTTGGTTTAGCAAATAAAAAAAAAAATTCAAGAAAAAACAATATATAAAATATATAAAAAATATGGGGGAGAGGAAGTGGGTATTCCACCTGGTGGTTCAGTTGTGGCACTACCCCTGGGGATTCCATAGGTGCTTCAATGATAAAATCCCTTTGATAGACTTTTTCGTTTAGCTGAAGTGCCCATGCGCATCGGTACATGAAAAGTTTGCTGCAGTTGTAAGCTCTCACTGGATGATTATCAAACTTGACACACATGTGTGCTATGATTAGAGGATGTACCTGTGCTATTTTTGAGATGAAATATTAATTTTTGTTCAAATTATGGCAAATGATAGAGTTGTTTGTTTAGCAAAATAGTACATTTAGGCCTTCTACATGTACATATGTACAAAGAAAGTTTGCTGCAGTTGTCAGCTGTCAGTGAATGATTATGAAACTTGGAACACATGTTTCTTGTGATTAGAGGGTGTACCTGTGCTATTTTGAGATGAAATATTTTTTTTTTTTCAAATTATGGCAATTGATTGAGTTTTTCGTTTAGCAAAATTGTAGGCCTCCTACATACGTAGAAAGTTTGCTGCAGTTATCAGCTGTCGATGGATGATTATGACAGTTGATACACATGTTTCTTGTGATTGGAGGACGCATCTGTGCTATTTATCAGATGAAATATTAATTTGTGTCCAAATTATGAGGTTTTGAACTTAGTAATTTGCCAATTATAAGATTTTTTGTTAGACAAAACTGTACTGAAAAGTTTGAATTTGTCATGTTTCATTGGATGATTATGAAACTTGGTACACATACTCCATATGATTAGAGAATGTGCCTGTGCTATTTATGAGATTAACTATTCATTTTTGTTCAGATTTTGAGGGTTTCGTCTTCGTAATTTGTGAATCATAATGTACATTCATGTACACCTGTACATGGAAAGTTTGCTGAAGATGTCAGCTTTCATTGGATGAGTTTGACACTTGCTACACAAGATTAATGTGATTCGAGGATGTGCATGTGCTATTTAAGAAATATGACATGAAATATGAATTTTTGTCGAAATTATCGCAGTTTAAACTTTATACGTTTCCACTTATAAGGTTTTTGTTAGGCTTACAATTACTTGCATCCCTGTACATGGAAAGTGTGCTCTACATTTATGTTTTCAATACTGCTGCAGTTTCAGGGGCGAGACCCAGCAAGGGGAGATGTTGGGGTTCTCAGAACGCTTGTTCTTCAATACCTTTAGAAGTACATTTTTGTACATATATTATACAAATTTGTCCGTATTTTAAACGTTATTCAAGAAAAACTACTTTTTCACCTCCATAACTGGAGAACCCTTATTTCCCCCGACCTGTTTATGGAGAACAGTCGTGTTTTCGTTCCGGATTTTGATCACATGACCTTGATTTTCGAAACGGAATTTGCGAAACTGAAGTACTATTACTACCATACGAAATGATTTAAAGCTAAACTGACACACAGATATATGTGAGAGTTCGTCACAATAGTGGGTTCGACTAGACAATCATATGAAATGGTGAAAATACTCGACTGTTACCAGAGCTATTACTCACCACTCCGAATGTTTACTGTGAAATCGCGCGCCAACTGTGGGAATCGACTGATCTCAGACCACTAAAAAGTAAAAGAAAAGAAAGATTCTGCCTCTGTGGCGACGAATAATCGAAGACCAGTGGTAATTGTTTGGAGTGTGATATGTGTTCGGTTCGATGTTAACTGATCTAATAAGGTGCTACTCAGTGGGACTATTTGGGTGCCTGTGCGCCGCTTTTTCAAAAGTAAAAGTATGACGTCATTTGTACGAGTGCGCTTAACTCAAATTCGAGATGCGCAACACCCGATTTTTGGCAGCCTGTAACACTTGAATTGAAGTACTTGTTGTCGAAATATGGTAGTTTAGACTTATTAGGGAATCGACGAGATGCAATTACAATTACGTTAGCATCACTGACAATGTTAAACTTTCAGTGGCCTTGGGCTGACTGACCGCACTGTTTGTCGCGTGACAGATACATAGGTGTATGCCACCGTGTTTTATTCACATGCTATATACATGACATTCTCCCCTTTTTTGCAGCATCACAATCCTCCTGATACTGGCTGTTGTTGTTGGTTCTAGCCTGGCTCTCAGAGACAAGAGGACTTCCAACCCTGCTCTGAAATCGGGCAGTTGGACTCGTATCTCAGGAAGTTTGAAGCATGTATCTGTTGGACAATCCGGTGTATTTGGCGTGAATGTACACGATGTGATTTACTATCGATACCCCAGTCGAGGTCAAGACAGATACCAAGGTCGAGTATGGCAACAGTTAGACGGTCATCTTAAGCAACTTGACGTTGGTAATAATAACGTATGGGGCGTCAACAGAAACGATGATATTTTTATACGGTTGGGTATCAGCGCAGGTAGCCCAAAAGGAGTTAGATGGAGGCATATTTCAGGTAAACTGAAACATGTGAGCGTCAGTCAACACGGGCATGTATGGGGAGTCAACAGTGCCGACAACATCTTTCGGAGAGTAGGAGCCAGTAATGCCAATAAAGCTGGAATAAGCTGGAAACATATTTCTGGACGTCTGAAGCAGGTGTCAGTTGGTTTACAGGGCGTTTGGGGCGTGAACGGGAACAACCAGATCTACTACAGAGGTGGGACGTACGGTGACGTCAACACTGATGGATCCAGCTGGCAACGGATAGCCGGCTCTTTGAAATATATCTCTTCCGGTGACGTCATGGTCTGGGGAGTGAATAGACACGATGACATTTACTATCGTAACGGGAGAAGTGCCAGGAATCCTGGTGGTACTAACTGGATCCGTGTACCCGGCAAGCTGAAACAGATCGAGGCATTGGTGAGCGTATGGGGAGTAAACAGGAATGACAACATATACGGACGGATATATGGACATTGATCTATCATCCAGACTGCAAAACCATGTGCGATCACCTCAACGTTGATAACTCTGACGGCAAAAACCTTGTGCGATGACCTAAACTCGGATAACTGATTATGTACATTAATCTATCATCCAGACTGCAGAAACCTTGTGTGATGACCTCAACTTTGATAACTTATCATGGACATTAATCCATCACCCAGACTGCAGAACCTTGTACGATTACCTCAACTCTGATAACTTATCATGGACATATATCCATCACCCAGACTGCAGAACCTTGTGCGATGACCTTAACTCTGATAACTTATCATGGACATTAATCCATCATCCAGACTGCAGAACCTTGTGCGATGACCTCAACTCTGATAACTTATCATGGACATTAGTCTATCATCCAGACTGCAGAACCTTGTGCGATGACCTCAACTCTGATAACTTATCATGGACATTAATCCATCACCCAGACTGCAGAAACCTTGTGTGATGACCTCAACTCTTATAATTTATCATGGACATTAATCTATCATCCAGACTGCAGAAACCTTGTGTGATGACCTCAACTCTCAATAACTCAATAACCGAATAAACCGTCAATGCTGATTCAATCCTTTAATTGTGTTTCTGCTCAACTTCTATTTTCTCACAGTATGATTCTGTATTCTATGTAACTCGTTACCGCCCGTTCCACAAATCACACATGAGATCATGTGACAAAGTCATACATCATCAGATCAGTGCAGGATCAGATATGCGCATCAATATCTGTATCAGTAACCATTAGATATATGTGTAGACTATCGACCAGAGTCAGTCGGATTCAATATCAGCTGATCAGAATCCAATCGAATGAAAACAAACTAAAGACAGATCTACGGACAAAATTGCAAACATTTCCCATCATACATTGTTGGTGATAAATCACTCTAGACAACAATATCTCAATCCTACCAGGCCTGGGTGGGGGGCATTATGGCCACCGAGTGGTCGATCATGGGTAAATTCAAGATGGCGGCCATGTGGGGTGCCAGAAAAGTTATATTTTCGTCATTTTCTTCCAAATTCCTGCTTTTCTTCGAGACAAATAAGCAAAATCTATTTAACCTCACATCAGACTATTATTTACTAACTTATCATGCACTTTTTCCAAAGAAAGACATAAATAAAATAATGGAAAAATCTGATCGAAAACTCGACTGAAAAATGCCTGTTTGAAGTGGCCATCTCGGATTTTTTTTTTTACATTTTCTGGTACAGCTTGACCCAATAGTATAGTGTTGTATGTTTCAGGCGCTAGCTCAAGGGAAAGAAAAATAATTAGGGGAGCATTCCCCCAGGCCTGGACAGGTTCCAAAAAGCCCAGGTCAAATAGGGTTAACCGAATTAGTTACACAATACAACTTTAGATCATCAGATATAATTTAGTCTTATATAGCCACATGTTGACGACAGAGTGCAGCAAAACTTACAATTACGTATATCAGAGGAACACTGTAGCCTGCCACTGGTATCACATTTGACAATGAACAATACGGCTTACAAAAAGTAGAAAATATAGTAAGTACCATTTTGGCATTCTCATGGCATCAGATTGTATATCCCTTATTGTCATAATACACTAGTACCTTATTGTCATGTGCCGATGGTTTGGAGGTTACAAACTCTGACGTTGGGAGAATGCCTTTTGGTAGAGCCTACTCGCCCCATACAGTACCTAAGTGTGCGCTCTAAACAATACAGTACAGTAGGCACCGTTTTGGTAGACCTTGGAAAATCAATGAGAATCAACTGAAGATCTCCAGTATATTCTTACAAAGACTACCTGGCCCATATAGTACCTTTAATAGTGTGCGCCCTATACACCAATACATTTAGAAAGAGTATTTCCATACAAAGTTACGGCTCTTCGTTCCAAGTTTGTAACTTTTCACTACATCTAAACCGGTTCCATTGTGTTTGGGTTTTGGTCCTAGCTTCTCTATTCGTCACAGATGGACAGTATAGATGGACAACACTCGAGTCGTATTGTGCACAACGAGGGCTTCAAGACGAGACCCCGTATGCTATATTTGGACACAGGATGGTACCTATATCACTCGAAACACTCCCTATGCTCCACACATGCCCCATCATTAGATCACCTCGACTGCTTATGCGCAGTCAAAACCACCCCAATCGTAGTCTACTCCACAGAACCGTACGCCCTTCTTATTGTACATTACAAGAGCATCAACAGCACAGCATACACTCCACATTTGGATCAAATATGGCGGGTTTATAACCAAAATCTCATACAACAGGCGTCCCTCACATCTACGCATGCGCATAATGACGTCACCAGTCACGACACGAGAGCCCTGATAACATCCACAATCTTATTCTACAGAACAAGCAATTCAAGACATCACGTACGAGACATTTGAACCGTGGAGGGCCCCTAGAGCGAGTGAACAGGCCCCTGCGCTCCCGAACATGCCCTTTCTCTCGACTACACATTGACTGCGCATCCGCACCGTGACGTCACTTCTGCTAAAAAATCACCCCAGTGAGTCTACATTTAGGCCCAATATTGACCGGTATTAACCTTATCTAGCATGGGCTTTTTGGGACCTGTTCAGCCTCCCCCCCCCCAGATTAGTTTTCTTGCCTCATGAGCTAGGGGGATGAAATTTACCCCACTATACCCTTGGGTCAAACTCTACCAGAAACTCTACTAAAAAAAATCCAAAATGGCCGCTTTAATAACTTCACAGTGACGGCATTTACTGAATTTTTGAATTTTTTATTTATGCAAATTTCTCCGCAAAAACTGCATGATAAATTAGCAAATATTAATGTGATGTGAAATAAAATAGTTTTACCCTATTTTCCATCGTGGAAAAGCAAATATTGTGAAGAAAAATTACGAAAACATCACTTTTCTAGTACCCCATGTGACCGCCATCTTGAATTTTCCCATGATCCTCGAGGGGTTATGCAAATAGGCTCAACATGACCCAAATATGATAAATTATAAAGTCACAGAGTGCCAGCTCTCAATTTTTTGTCGTTCCGGATATAGCGCAGAAAGTTTGATATGGGGTCCACTTTGTCCTCCTCAGGACTGGTAGGGTTAAAGCACCAGTTTATACTTCCACATTCGATATTATTATAGCCCAGGATAGAATCACACAGAAACATTTGTCTTGGGAACAAAGCGTTACCTTCAAACCATTCCGTAGATTTTCTTGCCATCATTATATCAACACAAGGGGTTTAAACACGTGTTCGGCCTCTATTCCCATTGCGTTTATCAATACATTGAACAGTAGTATATAGCCGTGATTTCGAGCTGCATTCGCCTCACTGCGCAGGTGTTTCTGCGCAGGTACGTGGAGGTCAGGTGGAGGTCATGGGGCGGTGTGCGCAGGAGTGTTCTGCACAAGTATGACGTCACTTCCGGTCTGCGTGAATCGGGCGTGACCTTGGGGGCATGTATTCCTCCGTGGTGATGCGATCTGGCGGTGATGCGGTCTGCCTCCGCGGACAGAAAGTAGTCCCAAATACGTGGGGTTTCGTGAGAATGTTCGGCAATCTTCATGGGCGAGAGGACCCGTAGTGGACTGATTGGGTCGAGTGAGGTGTCAAAGTGAAGCGCCCCTCGAGGGCTATCCAGTCATGGGCGGGTGCATGTAAAATTAGGATTTGTCCCCGAAAATATAAAAAGCGGAACACGAACTTTACCCTAGAATAGGGCAAAACTCCTATCAATCCTATCCCAAAGGGCGAATATCGGTCCCTGGCTTATCGGGGCCTGCTGAGAGAGGTAGGGTGGGGGAGTGGGTGTATGTAAATTGAGGATTTGTCCCGAAAGTATAAAAAGCGGAACACGGACTTTACCCCTACAATAGAGGAAAAACCCCTAACAACCCTATCCCAAAGGGCGAATATCGGTCCCTGGCTTATCGGGGTCTGCCTATCAAGTCATGGGTGGGTGCATGTAAAATGAGGATTTGTCCCCGAAAATATAAAAAGCGGAACACGGACTTTACCCCTATAATAGGAGAAAACTCCTATCAACCCTATCCAAAAGGTCTAATATCGGTCCCAGGGCGTATCGGGGCCTGCCTATCAAGTCATGGGTGGGAGAGTGGGTGTATGTAAAATTAGGATTTGTCCCCGAAAATATAAAAAGCGGAACACGGACTTTACCCCTACAATATGGGGAAACCCCTATCAACTATGTCCAAAAGGGCTAATATCGGTCTCCGGCTTATCGGGGTCTGCCTAGCAAGTCATGGGTGGGTGCATGTTAAATGAGGATTTGTCCCCGAAAATACAAAAAAAGCGGAAGACGGACTTACCTGTACAATTGGGGCTTGTATACAATATACGGGAAAATGCCTATATGGGGTATGGGGGTGGTCATTTTTTTTTGGATTTTATTATGGGTTGTTTGGTCTTGTTTTTCACGTCTCGCCACGAAAAACACGATGGGAAGGGTCCCGGAGCTAAGCGGTGAAATTTTTCGAAAAGTACCGGGTAGGTCTGTATATAGGCCCATACTGGCTATGGGGGATAGGTCTATACAGGGAAATTTTTCGTGGGTTTTACTATGGGTTGTCTGGTCTTATTTTTCACGTCTCGCCTCGAAAACACGATGGGAAGGGACTCAGAGGTAAACGGCGAAATTTTTCGGAAAGTACCGGGTAGGCCTTTATATAGGCCCATATAGTCCCATACTGGCTCAGTGGATAGGTCCATACTGGGTGGACGTTTTGGGGTCTAGGTGAGCCCCTAGTGGACCTATGGTGTCGTATGAAGTCTTATTTTGAAGCTCTTGTGGAGGAGCACCCGACTGGACTAATGTTTCTTCTGTTTTTAATATTCTGCGCATGCGCAGTCTGGCCGTAGGAGGAGGAGGATGAGGAGGAGGAGGAGGAATGCGCACTAACGACGGTGAGTGAGAGTGAGTGGGATCCGAGTGGACTAATGTATCGTCCGTTTTCATCATTTTGCGAATGCGCAGTCTGACCGTAGTATAGAAAGAAGGCATTTTGGGGATTCGCGGAGGTTTGTCGAGTGATTGAGGGCCCATACCTGATCAAATGGACCGTGTGGGATATCAGTTTTACATCCGGGTCCTCATCTTACATTTAGGAGTAGTATAGAAAGCAACAATTTTGGGGCCCCGAGTTCTGAGTTTCGAGCTCCCGCCTGCCTCATCCCCGAGCTCCGAGCTCCCGGTTACTCCATCCCCGAGCTCCGAGCTCCGGTCGTTACGGCTTAACGCCCTATCATAACGACTTGACGCCATGATATACACAGAAGAAAGGAAAACAACAACAACAACAAGGATGAGAGATGAGAGAACAACAACAACATGTTTTTTTCATATGGTTTATTCTCCCCTCCAGTACATCATACCCACGCTGGGGGAGCCGCGTTGGGTAGGATTACAATTCAAGAAGACTCTTGTCCAATCAGAGGCCGCCATTTGGCGCTGTATCAGTCATATTCGTTCTTGCCGTTTACTGCGTTAGATGTATTCTCGGCTGCTCTTGTCCTATCAGAAGTCGCCGTTTCAGAAACTTTCATCTTTGCTCGGTGTGACCTAATCGCCGTCGACCATGTCCTGAAAGAGTTGTTTGCGCATCCTGATCGCATTTTTCAGGGCCTCAGTGGGTGGTAGTCCCATATCCTCTTCCAAGTGACGCTTGGTCTTCATGATGGACCTGTGCGTGGGGTCGCCTTTCATTTCAAGCGGTACTAAGGTATACTGTTCATAGATCGCCATGGCTGTTTTCCTGATGCAGGGGCGCATTTGGGGGTACGCCTGTTGTAAGTTATCCTGGCCGGCGTCCTCGATCGCTGCAGCATGAGTACATGAGTAGGGCATAGGGTACACCAGGGTGCTGGTGCATCAGGTATGTGTGTGTGTGTGTGCTCCTGCGTACGAAGACGTCACTTCCGAGCAGCGCAGGGCCAAAGGTCACTTCCGGTCACGTGACCGAAAGTGCACTCAGAGTTCAAAGGTTAATCGTCCTCCAAAACCCCTTTATCGCTCGTTAAGGCGCTGAGACGGGCGTTAAGGCGTAAAGATTGGGCGTTAAGGCATTGAGACGGGCGTTAAGGCGTAACGACAAGTGTTGACGGGCGTTGAGACGGGCATTAAGGCGTAACGATGGGCGTTGATGGGCGTCACTGCATTTCGATGTATTGGTGGCAAATTCCATGAAAATCAGGGCTTCTGAGCTAGTTCACCAGGGCGTTAAACCGTTAAGCTAAGCGTTGACGGGCGTTACTGTCTATAAAAGCAAGTGTATTGCCAAAACACGCACAGTCGATGTTCAACCGTCAATATGGCTTATACTTGCTCTGAGTGCCAACGCACGTTCACCAGACGTTACGATATGATGCGACACGAGAAAAATATACATGGGATTGAAGACTCCGAGGCACAAGAATCCGATACAGAGATTGATGAGAGTCTATCTACTGATACGGAGAGCTTGACCTCAGATAGTCAGCCTACATCCCAGGAAAGTGAGATTGCTGAGAGTCTATCTACTGATACGGAGAGGTTGACCTCAGATAGTCAGCCTACATACCAGGAAAGTGAGGCAGAACCTACCTTCTGGGATCGTATTGTGATAGCAGCTATCAATACTCATGCTGCAGCGATCGAGGACGCCGGACAGGATAACTTACAGGCGTACACCCAAATGCGCCCCTGCATCAGGAAAACAGACATGGCGATCTATGAACAGTATACCTTACTACCGCTTGAAATGAACGGCGACCCCACGCACAGGTTCATCATGAAGGATTTGTCTTCACTTGGAAGAGGATATGGGGCTACCACCCACTGAGGCCCTGGACAATGCGATCAGGATGCGCAAACAACTCTTTCAGGACATGCTGCCCAAACAATATCCAGGCCTGCCCGACGACGATTAGGTCCCACCGAGCAAAGATGAAAGTTTCTGAAACGGCGACTTCTGATTGGACAAGAGCAGCCGAGAATACATCTTGCGCAGTAACGGGCAAGAACGAATATGACTGATACAGCGTCAAATGGCGGCCTCTGATTGGACAAGAGTCTTCTTGAATTGTATACATACCCAACGCGGCTCCCCCAGCGTGGGTATGATGTACTGGAGGGGAGAATAAACCATATGAAAAAAACCATGTTGTTGTTGTTCTCTCATCTTTCATCCTTGTTGTTGTTGTTTTTCTTTAATCTGTGTATATGATGGTGTCAAGGCGTTATGCTAGGGTGTTAAGGCGTAACGACGGGCGTTAAAGCGTAACGACGGGAGCTCGGAGCTCGGAGCTCGGGGATGGAGTAGTCGGGAGCTCGGATCTCGTGGATGAGGCAGGCGGGAGCTCGGAGCTCGGGGATGGAGTAATCGGGAGCTCGGAGCTCGGGATGAGGCAGGCGGGAGCTCGGAGCTCGGGGCCCCAAAATTGTTGCTTTCTATACTACTCCTAAATGTAAAATGAGGACCCGGATGTAAAACTGATACCCACACGGTCAATTTGACCAGGTATGTGCCCTCAATCACTCAACAAACCTCCACGAATCCCCAAAATGCCTGATTTCTATACTACGGTCAGAATGCGCATGCGCCAAATGATACATTAGTCCAGTCGGATCCCACTCACTCACTCACCGTCGTTAGTGCGTATTCCTCCTCCTCCTCCTCCTACGGCCAGACTGCGCATGCGCAGAATATTGAAAACGGACGAAACATTAGGCCAGTCGGGTGCTCCTCCACGAGAGCTTCAAAATAAGACCTGATACGACACCATAGGTTCACTAGGGGCTCACCTAGACCCCAAAACGTCCACCCAGTATGGACCTATTCACTGAACCAGTATGGGACTATATGGACCTATATACAGGCCTACCCGGTACTTTTCGAAAAATTTCACCACTTAGCTCCGGGATCCTTCCCATCGTGTTTTTCGTGGCGAGACGTGAAAAACAAGACCAAACAACCCATAGTAAAATAATAAAAAAATAAAAATTGACCACCCCCCTTACCTCATATAGGCATTTTAACGTATATTGTATAATACAGACCCCTATTGTAGAGGTAAAGTCCGTCCTCCGATTTTTATATTTTCGGGGACAAATCCTCATTGTACATGCACCCACCCATGACTTGATAGGCAGACCCCGATAAGCCGGAGGTCGATATTAGCCCTTTTGGACATGGTTGATATGGGTTTTCCCCTATTGTAGAGGTAAATTACAAGCGTCTAGTCCGTCATCCATAACTCAGCCGCCGTCCATCAGAGAACATCCGCGTCCATAATCCAAAGACCTATTCCATATTCCATATAACAGTATTAGCACCAAATTCAAAAAGACAATCATAGTATACACAAACACAGGCCTGCCTCCCGCAAGAGAGAAGCGGTCAACAGCCTCCAACGATGCCGGCAAGACATCATGATGTTCCAAAAATACCAAATCCGCATCGCCGACCAGCACTCTCAATCCAAAATATTCGCCGCAAAGCCGTCACCCAAAGAATGATGCATCTCAGTCACGCCCTGACTACGACTGCTCACATGAGCACCATGAGGATCCCGAAAAGTCCCTGTTCCGCTTTTTATATTTTCGGGGACAAATCCTAATTTTACAAACACCCACTCCCCCACCCAAGACCTGATAGGTAGGCCCCGATAAGCCCCGGGACCGATATTAGACATTTTGGATAGGGTTGATAGGAGTTTTCCCCTATTTTAGGGGTAAAGTCCGTGTTCCGCTTTTTATATTTTTTCTGGAGAAACTTTTACGTACACCCACCTTGCCTGTCTCAGCAGGCCCCGATAAGCCCGGGGGACCGATATTAGACCTTTTGGATAGGGTTGATAAGAGTTTTCCCCTATTGTAGGGGTAAAGTCCGTGTTCCGCTTTTTATATTTTCGGGGACAAATCTTCATTTTACATGCATCCACCCATGACTTGATAGGCAGACTCCGATAAGCCAGGGATCGATATTCGCCCTTTTGGACAAGGTTGATTGGGGTTTTCCTCTATTGTAGGGGTAAAGTCCGTGTTCCGCTTTTTATATATATCGGGACAAATTCTAAATTTACATACACCCACTCCCCCACCCTACCTCTCTCGGCAGGCCCCGATAAGCCAGGGACCGATATTAGCCCTTTGGAATAGGGTTGATAGGAGTTTTCCCCTATTGTAGTGGTAAAGTCCGTGTTCCGCTTTTTATATTTTCGGGACAAATCCTAGTTTTACATATACCCATCAATGACTGGATAACCCTGGAGAAGCGCTTCACTTTGACACCTCACTCGACCCAATCGGTCCACTAGGGACCCCTCCCGCCCGTGAAGATTGCCGATGATTCTCACGAAAACCCACGTATTTGGGACTACTTTCTGTCCGCGGAGGCAGACCGCATCACCTCGGAGGAATACATGCCCCAAGGTCACGCCCGACGTTCGGTGTGTCTGCTACTACTGTCGCTGTAGAGCCTTGGGAGAAAGTCCGTTTGATATTCATACCGTGTACGCGGTACGACCTTCTAATGAGACGACCTTCATATCTGATTAACATAGGGTGACGTTGACCGTTTATTAAACAGTATGCGGATCCCAGTAACCCAGATGTGTTGTGGACATTTATGAACGATACTTAATCGCCATTCCTCCGAATAATGCATTCTATCTCCGATCCCTCCCATCAATTCCACAGTTTCCAAATCTACATTTCAGCAGGCAAATCATCGGCGCTAACACATTGGACAAATACGTGACTTCGGAGAAATCAGCCCAAGTGTTATTGCCTGTATTCCTCACTAAATATCAGTTTAATAAAAGCAATGGAAAAATTCGAATTGTCGGAAAGGTTTCTGTTAAATCCCCCTTTATATGCGTTATACAACCTGGTGAATGTGTTGCTTTCTGCATGACAAACTTGAAACAGTTTTTTCACTTTCATTGATGGTGGCCTCACCAAGAGTCCCAAATCTCGCCCGGTCATATGTATTAGCCCTACGACTAGAAAGCTGAAATGATAGAGAATATTTAATATTTAACTGTAATGTTGCAATAATATATACAGGAATACGACAAGTTGTTTATGATTTCACTTCAACCCTGAGACATACACGATTTTATGTTGCAGCCATGCCTCCCCTCCTCCTTTAAATATTTCGTTATTCATGGGGTTAAGGGGCTGAAATTCACTACACTGTATATCTGTGTCACGATCTATCAGAAAATGTAAAAAACAATTCAAGATGGCTGCCGAAATAGAATAAAATATTGTAAGTATTAGTTTGTTTATTTTACACACCGAAGATTCAGTGATATAAACGATAATCTAATGGCGCGCAGTTTAAGCACACAATGGAACGTTTGAACCAGACGATATAATAGTAGTAGATAAAGAGGTTCTGGGGTATTATTGACCTACTTCCGAAAGGTGGCGCCACCGGTCTCGTGACGTCACTTCCGGTTCCGGTCACGTGACCGGAAGTGACCTTTGACTCCTGCGCATGCGCACAATACCGGATATTAATAATGGTGCGCAGGGGTCAAAGGTCACTTTTGGTCCCCTGGCCGGAACCGGAAATGACTGGTGGCGGCCCCCTGACGGAAGTAGGCCAATAATACCCTAGAAGCTCTTTTACGATAGCGGATATTAATATGGTATTAATAATGGTGCACAGGGGCCAAAAGGTCACTTCAGGGTCACGCGACAGCCCGGCGTTACCTCCCCCTAGTTCCAGTTTTCGCCACCATGGCAACGAGGGACCTGGTCATAAATAAGAAGGTCAGTCAGAGTGTGCGTCATTCATCGTTCGGCATTTGGTCAACCATGTCACCAGTCCTACGAGCCATCCTTCCCCTTACACCCCAGGTGGGGTTACACGTCTATGAGGACAAAGTCACCATCGTGGAAGACCGTGATGTCTGCCGGTCGCGCGCTGAGACCATATCGAATACGGTTACGCTACACCGTGACGGCTGGACCAAATTTAAACGGGTGTTGAGCGGTGAGCTCAACGGGGACCTCATCCACATAGACAATGCCATCTACGTATACCGTGGATCATTCTTCGCACGCCTGTGCCGTTACTAGGACCCTGCGCGAAGCCTCACCCTAGACCCTGATATGTGGACAGCCTTCGAGAAAGTGGTGCCTATTGTGTACCAGCTGTTTACACCGAAAGTGCGGTCAGCCGTTCAGTTGGGCTGGGCTCGTGCCCTGCGTGACGCGACGGCAGAACCCAGCGAACAAATCATAAACCACGTCAAGGAGGAAGACCGTCCGGTACTCCACAAAGATGTGGCACTTAACAGTCCACCGTCGGAAGACGACGACGCCATTGATTACGTGGATATGCTCAGTAACCGAGGATATATACGACGGTGGTAGACCTCGACTTCGTTATAAATACACGATACTCTCCGGGTCCATTATCAGTCATCACCATGAAACGCTGGAAGGAGGTGTTGGATAACTTATACTACAGTCCCGACAGTCCGGCGGCCTATAGTGGATTGTCAGATCTCTATCGAGCGTCTCAACCCCACGGCATTCGTCTATCGCAAGTCCGAGATTGACGCAAACAACAAGACACCTATACCTTACATCGAGCTTCCCGCCGTCATTTTCTACGGAACCGGGTCATCGTTGGTGGTATAGATGCCCAATGGCAAGCGGATTTGGTAGATATGTGTGCCTTTGCCAAACACAACGATGGGAATCGGTATATCTTGACATGCATCGATATCCTGTCGAAGTATGCGTATCCGGACGAAAATGGGGACGAATCTCAGTAGTAGAGAAGCAGTATCACAGGTATTACTCCTCCTCCTCTCAAATCCACATAGCCTCCTCCTCCCAAATCTACATAGCCACCGCAATCCACCATCACCCACCGACCACTGTCATACGTCATTATCAATTTCTATTTGTATAAATTATTGTACCTGGATATTAATAAATTATATACGTTATAATTTACCTAAATATATATATATATATATATAGTATAGATCTACATATGATATTATTAATAAACCTTTCGAATTTATACGTTAATCATTAATAACGATTAAATAACACGACATATATTTTAGGTTTTATATCGCTTTTACAAAAAGATGTTATTTCGATATATATATATATATGTAGTACGGATTCATGTCAATAAATTCTCCGAATCTGTACGCTAACCGTTCATATATACGCTCTATATTGTAGGCTCTATATTAATTTTTACAAAAAGGCCTTGCAATCAGTGTATGGTGATACTCGGCTAATAATGACGCGGTAGATATTGATTATAACCTCGATGTACAGATAGGGGCGGTCATGTTACATACATATATATATCTTTATTCACCTCCTTTATAGGAGAAAATATACATACAAATTTTCACATACATGTATATAAATAGGTATTGAAAGCGCGACAATAGATACGCGGTGTCAGTTCACCGCCGGTAAATCTATATGGTAATTAACAGTTTATACAGTTGGTTAAAAAATATATATATATATATCAGTACTGGCGTCCAGACATTGTACGCGTCAAGCTACAATTTTATACATCAATTTAGTCACTATGTTTCGTACAACAAATAATTCCTATACTTGTACATTCGTGATATCATTTGACACGAATGTTGTCTCACATCATCGATGTTTTCTAAGGGGAAATCTATTCCCATCAATACTAAAAATTTAACAGATGGCTGAAGTGAACGAAATAAGTTGTTTTCAATATTACCAAGTAACAGCATACATTCACTACTAAACCGTGAAATGATATGTGTCTTCTACTTTATCTCCGTTACATAGTTCACATAATCTTAGGCTACGTCTTATATGAGGCTTAGAATACACATTTAAGGCATTACACCCAGTTAACAGTTTGACCATTGTTCTACATGGCCTCTGAAGATGATCGTATTTAGAACATAGCTCCCACCAAACACACAGCTTACGTTGTGTCATAACACATCTATACAACTGTAATCTGGGATAGAAACGTAGCTCGAATCTCCATTTCGCATGCTCAACATTACATAATTGTATTGATTTTAGTACCTGTCGATGTGAACGTATACGGCTGTATAGTGGTAACAGCTGTGATAGAATAAATAGCGATGGCAAGGTTTGAATATAGGGAGGCGTTTCAATTATAGCCCTCATAACTTGATTTTGACTTGTACTAGATCCATCTCGGTGATTCGTAACTGACTCATGCAACATGTCTGAATTCCAATGTGAAAGATGTCTGTCCTATTTCGCTTCACAACATACCCTAGATCATCATATGAGAGAAGTGAACTGTCCGGATAATAGAGTTTACGAGGTGAGGGCTTTCGAATGCGGTATCTGTACGAAAACATTCGCTACGAAAGATGGTCTAAAAAGACATCTGACCACTGTACATACCGCGGACAACGGTAAAAAATATACCTGCAAAATTTGTGGGGTGAATTTTAGCCGGAGCGATAACAGACGACGACACCACCGGAATAAACATAGCCATGTGGCGGAAGTTCTACCTTCAACTAGTAGGGATAGTTCGGAAGGACAAAAAGTAGCGGAGAAAGAGTCGGCGGACATGGATAAGGGTACTGAAAAAAGATATGCCTGCGATGTTTGCGGCGCGAATTTCACCCGGAGCGGTGCGAGACTGCGACATCGTCGAAGTCAACATAAGGATATTCAGCAGAAAGCGTCCCGTAGAAACAGGAACGACAGCAGCCGGGGTTAAAAAGTCGAAAATTAGAGATGGGAATGTAAGTAACAAAGTTTGGGAGCTAAGGGAGGGTTTTTTCCATAGACTAACATCGCTGTAATTTAGGATAAAAATGGGGAAATTCTCTATGGGGGATGTAAGTATCATATTTCATATTATACGTATAGCGTATTCGTCATAATGTAAAAATTCAGTTTGGAAGGTTGTTATCTATAGAATAATATCGATATAATTTATCTTTCAGGATGGTGCTAATACAGCTCTCGGCGTTAGCCAGGTGACCGTACAACCAGCACCATCAGTCGAGTTGGAAAATGTAAGTAATTAATATTATTTATATATCGAGAAGAAATCGTTTCCATATGTAGTATTCAATCACCCTCATCGGTTAATTATATAGACTTACTTATCTCGATTCGTTATATCTTGATAGGGAGATGTCGCTGGTAGAAGGAGAGGGGGAGAAGATGCGGGACTGGAGAACTTCGTCGAAGACCCTATCGCTATCCCGGATGACTATATACCGGAAGCGGAGGATATGGGTAGAATTTACCGGCGTCACTGGGGAGGGGTTAGACGATATTTTCGACGGGGGAATCCAGTCCAAAATATATATAATTATAGGTTGACGGGGTTGGCGGCTCTTAGTGATTATGCGGAAAGTGAACACTGGGATTTCCTGGATTTCAACTTCTTCTTTATTAAACACGACGTTTCGCTAAGTCTGCCCTTAGCATTCTCAAGTGTATAAATGTACAATCAAACATGAGGTATATATATATGTACAGGGTATGATGAAGCCAATCTAATATAACAACAATATATGGCCTGAAAACGGGGGGGTGTAGACACTCCTGGAGAGTGGGTATACATGAAAGGGTAACAGAGCTAAACAAACAATAGTGGGTGGTTACAATGTGAGGGCTGGCTTAAATAATCTGATGTTGAATGGTGGTACATGTGTCATGCTGGTATGAAGAGTAGACAAAACAGTAGTAATGTAATGAAGTGAAGTAAGGAACAGATCAAAGAGCATCTGCATGGCTTCCGCGTCTAAAGATAGAGTTAATGGGCACACATGTATGGATACTATGGAAGTCAGTAAGGGGTATATATGGTCTATGGTGGTGTGATCACATCTTTCCATGCATTCGAGATTATCAGCCCTTGGTCTCTGTTCATCTTGGGCTTGTGCCTTGTTATTTCGATGGACTCCCTGATGAGGCGTGGTTTCTTCTCCCCGAGATTCGAGGCGAGGATCTTCGTTTGATCCCATGGGATGGTGTGGCCTGGATTGTTCACGATATGTTCGGCTATCTCCCACCTCAAGAACGTCTTCATGGAACTCAACCACTTCCCGACACCCCGCGTCAACAATGCCATAGACAAAGCGCTAAACCCCAACACCAGTAGCACCACCAAACCAGCAGACAGCCCAGTCACCATCACCCTTCCATACATCGGTCAAGTCAGCCACCAAATTCAACGTCTGATCCAAAAACAGGCCCCAGTAGACGTCCGGTTCAAATGCGCCCCACCCTTGAAATCTTACATCAAAGCCAATGGTAGAATAGGAGACAGAACACCCGATCCTAAAGGTGTTATTTATAAAGTTCAGTGTGATTGTGACGATTCGTACGTCGGTGAAACGTCTAGACCTTTGTCCATCCGCATGAAAGAACACGAATCTGCAGTCAGAAACTCCAACGAACAAAGATCTGCGATAGCCGAACATATCGTGAACAATCCAGGCCACACCATCCCATGGGATCAAACGAAGATCCTCGCCTCGAATCTCGGGGAGAAGAAACCACGCCTCATCAGGGCGTCCATCGAAATAACAAGGCACAAGCCCAAGATGAACAGAGACCAAGGGCTGATAATCTCGAATGCATGGAAAGATGTGATCACACCACAATAGACCATATATACCCCTTACTGACTTCCATAGTATCCATACATGTGTGCCCATTAACTCTATCTTTAGACGCGGAAGCCATGCAGATGCTCTTTGATCTGTTCCTTACTTCACTTCATTACATTACTACTGTTTTGTCTACTCTTCATACCAGCATGACACATGTACCACCATTCAACATCAGATTATTTAAGCCAGCCCTCACATTGTAACCACCCACTATTGTTTGTTTAGCTCTGTTACCCTTTCATGTATGCCCACTCTCCAGGAGTGTCTACACCCCACCGTTTTCAGACCATATATTGTTGTTATATTAGATTGGCTTCATCATACCCTGTACATATATATATACCTCATGTTTGATTGTACATTTATACACTTGAGAATGCTAAGGGCAGACTTAGCGAAACGTCGTGTTTAATAAAGAAGAAGTTGAAATCCAGGAAATCCCAGTGTTCATACTTGTACTACTTCTATACGTCAAACTGAACGACACTGTAAAATGTCATTCAAAAATTATATGCGGAAAGTGTATTCCGCGATCAAGCAACGGGGTTTAAAGTGAACCTCTCCTTTGGATTCGTACTGCGAAATATCGGCACCGGGGAGTTGCGGTATTATCACAGCAGTATGAATAATTCTAGAGTATTCCCGGCACCATTTGTGATTAATGATAGGGCTAGTCTAGGTGTATTCATCTCCGCGTTGAGAGACTTGGACCCGCTCGAGTGGGTTCGACGACAGAAGCCCGATACAAAATTCATCTCGGAGATTATTGCTAATGTAAGATTTTTTGTCAATCCGATTGAGGGTATGTTGATCGGCGCACCAGTTAACCTACTGACCTATGTCAAAGAAAATAAAGGTCTTTATAGTTTGATCGGAGGTACAAACGGTCCATATAAAGATAGTAGATGTCTTTTTAGATGTCTGGCTATACATTTAAACGGGGTCAATCAGAAAGTTTGCGAAACCTCAACCGCTGAGCATTTGGAAAAGTATTTGAACTTTCGAGGTATGGAATCTCGACATTTCCGTGGAGTGTCATTGAACCATCTCGATGACATCGAGCGGTTATTCGGGGTTAATATTTTCGTATACCGACTAAATTCTAAACAGGCGGATGAGGATTCGGAAAGTGAGGACGAGACCCCGATCCACAGATCACTCGTCGCGACGCTGGTGCGACGATCGACGGGTACTCAACCGGATACCATGAATTTAAATATTTTTGAAAATCATTTTAGTTATATTTTTAATTTAGGATTGTATAGTCGGAATTATTCTTGTAAAAAATGTGGGATGTGTTTCGAGCGGTCCACGAACGCGAGGTGTCATGAATTGACTTGCCAGGTTACCGTCAAGCGGAAGTTCCCCGGGGGTGTGTATAAAACCCCCCAAACTATTTTTGATTTATTGGCCGATGAGAATATCCATGTCCCGGAACAAGATCGATATTTTCCGTATCGAGCTTGTTATGATTTTGAGGCCTGCTTGGAGAAAATTGATGGAGAAGGTACCGCGAGAACGCAGTGGGCCGCTCGACACATTCCCATGAGTGTGAGTATAAATTCGAATATACCTGATTTCGATACCCCTAAATGTTTTGTATCCACCGGCGATACACATGAACTTATTTCTCGAATGATGACCTACCTAAAATCTATCAGTTCGACTAGTTACCAACTGCTATGCGACAAGTTTCAATACGTCTTTGAAGAGATAGAACGCCGTCTACTCGATATATTAGCTAACTCACCCTCGGATGATCAGACAGGTGGCGGACCATCGAAAAGTAAAACGCCCTATATAGCCAAATTAAAGGATCGATTCCAGGCGTATTTAATGGAGTTACCAGTGCTTGGTTTCAATTCGGGGAGATATGATCTGAATATGGCCAAAACAGCTATCTACGCGTATATAGCGAAACACGAGGTAGTTAAATACCACGTGAAGAAAAATATTAATCACATGGCTTTGGCTACACAAACTCTAAAGTTTCTGGATATCGTGAATTATTTGGCTCCGGGGTTTTCCTACTCGAAATGGTTGGCGGCTTATGATTGTCCGGTGGGTAAGGGAGTGTTCTGTTATAATTATATCACGGGGTTAGATAAATTAGATGAAACGAAACTTCCGGCGAGAGAGCATTTCTACAATGATATGAAAAACCAGAAACTCCCTCTCGAGGATTATGCCTACATACAACGGGTATGGCGTGATTGTAACATGCAGACTCTGAGGGATTTCCTGATTTGGTGCAATAATTTGGACGTGCTCTCATTCGTCACTGCCATGGAAAAAATGTTTCAGTTTTACACGCGCATGCGCGTCGATCTCTTCAAAGACTGTATTTCTGTCCCTGGTCTGTCTCGTCGATACCTCTTTCAGGACCCGTCGACATATTTCTCTCTTGTCGAGGAAAGAGATTCCGACATGTACGATACTCTCAAGCGGTTGATTGTCGGCGGGCCATCTATAATATTTCATAGGTATCAGGAAAAGGGTAAGACTCAAATCAGGGGTGGTAAAACTTGTCAAAATGTAGTTGGTTTCGACGCGAATGCTCTCTACCTATACGCTATCATGCTCGACATGCCCACAGGACGATACACGAGACGACTGGCTGAGGACAGGTTCGAACTTAAAGGACAGCGGGTGAGTATAGCAACGATTTGGCTCGAATGGAAAGCCAGACAGTTGAACGTTAATATTCGCCATAAAAATAACAACCATGAAAAACGTATAGGTGAAAGACGTCTCCCCGTCGATGGTTTCGCTATCATCAATGAGGAGGGCTGGGTCTATCAATTTCACGGTTGTTATTGGCATGGTCATGAATGTCATTTGACTCGTAAACCGAACGGGACATTCAGGTATAACGAGCGACGAGGCCTAACGCCGCAGCAACTACGCGGCGAGACTAGTACAAATGCCGACTATATTACGTCACAGGGGTATCCGTATACCGAGATTTGGGAATGTGAATTCTGGGGTCTAATCGCTACTGATCCGAACCTGAGCGCATTTGTACGGACATTTGACAGACCGATGGACAAATTTAAGACGCTGGGGGAATGCCAAATACTCGCAGGGGTTAAAACAGGGGACATTTTCGGCTTTGTTGAATGTGACATTTCAGTTCCACCAAATTTAAGAGAAGACTTTTCCGAATGCCCGCCGATCTTCAAACATATAGAATTAACCCGCGATGATATAGGCGAATACATGCGGGATTTCGCAATTACGCATGATATCATGCGACAACCCCGGAAGAATTTAATCGGCAGTATGTTCGGGGAAAAGATTCTCTTGGGAACACCGCTGTTACGGTGGTATTTAGCTCATGGGCTGAAAGTCACAAAAATTTACCAGGTTATAGAGTATACCCCTGACCCCTGTTTTAAAGGATTCGGTGAGACTGTGAGCGACGCTCGACGAGCTGGAGACGTAGATCCCGACGAAGGAACTCATCACTCAAACGATGAAATTGGTTGGCAACTCGAGCTACGGATCGATGCTGCTGGACAAGGAAAGACATATAGACGTGAAAATTTGTGACGGGCGTAAAGCGACAAAATTAATAAACTCACATTTATTCAGACGACTCGACGTTGTGGATGATGAAACATTCGAAGTCTCCTCCAGCAAACGGACGGTACGATTAGATCTACCTTTCCAGATAGGGGTCATGGTATATCAGTACGCCAAATTACGAATGCTGGAGTTTTATTACGACTTCATGTGTAAATATTTTGACAAGTCGGACTGGCAATATACCGAGATGGATACAGACAGTAGCTACATGGCTATAAGCGGGGATAGTTTGGACAGTATGGTACTACCGGACAAGCAGGACGAATACCAACGGGAAAAAGGGAACTGGTTCCCACGAGACGACACTAGGGAATACGCTAACTATGACAAACGGACGCCTGGACTGTTTAAAGTCGAATTTCGAGGTGAGAGTATCATAGCCCTCAATTCGAAAACTTATTTCTGTTTCGGTCCTTCGAGAAATAAGTTCAGTTGTAAAGGGGTCGGTAGGATAGATATAAATAAAGATTTATACCTATCAGTGTTACAAACGAAAAAGAGTAATAAGGGAACCAATAAAGGATTCAGAATGTTTAAAAATGAAATGCGATCCTACACGCAAATGAAAGACGCCATCTCATATTTCTACTGCAAGAGAAAAGTGCTAGCGGATGGCGTCAGTACGACGCATTTATATGTTTGAATCTTATAGTGCTATAGTGACCGATACTCTGTTTATACGATTAACCGTTTAAATTTCTGAAGTAAAATACTATTACCCGTTACGCGAATAGAAGACATCTGGTCATATTTCCGCTGTAAGAGACAAGTGCTAGTGGATGGTGTCAGTATGACCCATTTAGATATTTACATCTTATAGTGCTACAGTTACTCGATACTCTGTTCATAAGATTAACTATTTAAATTTATGAATGTAATATACTGTCACGCGTTCTACCGTTCTACGCACGCGCGCGAGTGTGTATTTGTGTGTGTGTGTGTGTGTTACATGTAAATTTTGAAATTTTGCCATATTTGATCGATGTGTTATTAAAAGCGGGGATATGTTCCGCATATATATATTTACCCTATACAGTCGTTGTGTTCTCATTTGTTAGTATGACTTCGAAATTACAACATCTATTCACTTGTATTATTTCCGGACCGACTGGCTCCGGTAAATCATACTTCATTCGGCGGGTTATATCGGATAATATGATCGAGCCACCGCCTGAAAGAATCATTTGGTTTTTCGATGAAGAACAACCGTTGTATGGCGTGTTAAAAAGTCTCAGACCGGATATAACTTTCGTTAAAGGCTTTCCAGAAGATGTGATTGATTCATGCGATCCCGAAACTAGAACTTTGATCGTGGCTGATGATATGATGGAAGAACTAGGGGGGAGTAAAGTGTTATCTTCGCTATTTACGAAGGGGAGTCATCATCGTAATTTGAGCGTGGTTTTCATTTTACAGAATTTATTTCCAAAAGCCAGGGAATGTCGCACGATAAGTCTGAATGCTCATTATATCACGCTATTTAAAAACCCTAGATCGGTAGATCAAACTCTATGCCTAGCCAAGCAAATGGGGAAAACGAAGATATTACTGGAGGCTTTTAATGACGCTACTAAACAGGCTCACGGTTATCTATTCATCGATCTAAAGCCGAAACACGCGAGGAGTTCCGACTGCGGACGAATATATTTCCGGGAGAAACCCAGTATGCTTACGTCAGCAAGTATATAAAAGATAGCCACGCGCATTATACGAACTCATAATTATAGTTAGGCATGGATCGTAAAGGTCTGATGATCAAAGTAGCCTTGGTAACGTTGTTTATCGGGGTATGGTTAGGGTTGATATACTCGATAACGCTCCGAAATGTGGTGAATTGTGCGCATATCGGAAATGCTACAGACTCTACTTTAAATATAATCACACACTCAATCGACCAACCCATAGATCGTACACCTACACCGAAACAGCGAGTTCCTTCCGTTAGTCAGGGACTCTGTGGATCTAGCGGACAGATCAAATTACCAGGTCGGATAAGAGTGTCTGTGTGCAGCTACTATAAAATAGTTAGGATGGATATCCGAAAGTTCATTAATGATCGAGCTACGATACAGGGAATTTGACTTAATACGGACCAGTGGATGACTCTGAAACGTCAGATCGTATCGATCGACCGATTCATTAAAAAGTCGAGTCGTTAAATTATAGATCCTGTACACAGAGTCGATCATTTACCATGTCACGGCTATTGAAGAAACATATTCCACACCTAAAAGTCCTGGCCGTTTGCTCGCCGAAACAACGCAGGACATTTTTGGATACCGGCTCTAACGATCTCATCAAAGTCATTTGCGAAGTTTGTATTAATTCCTTGAGAGGTCGGGTACCTCTCAGACCTGCGGAGAAGACAAAATTAACCAGTCACAAGACCATTATGAAAAAATTGATTAAAAAGCGCGAGTCCCTTAAAAAGAAACGGGCATTACTCCGACAGAAAGGTGGGTTTTTAGGCGCGTTGCTCGAACCTGTATTGAGAGTACTGGGTAGTTTATTCGGATAGTCCAGATATGGGGCACACGAAGAAACTCGTTTTGATACCGGAACAGGAACTAGAACTGTTGAAACGAAATAGGCCTAAAGTTAATCCGAAAGAGAGTGTAGAACAGGACTTGGAGCGTTCTATGCATTCTATGCTGGAGAGACAGGATATTCAACCCGATGTACAATTGAAATTATTCCAACAGCATCAAAACCGTTACCTCAATATGGTAGGAGATACGGGTAAAACAGCGACAAAGTCTACAGACCCTAAAGGAGAACCGCTAACTATGGAAGACCTGATTTTATCGCACACGCCGGTGAATAGTAGGCGCAAGGCGGAGACATTACTCCAACTGATGAAACAACATCCAGATAGAATCAGTTGGGATCCTCGGGGTCGCGTGAAAGTGGACGGTACAGATATTCCTAATAGTAATATCGTCGATCTTATAAACGATTTGATGGTCCCACGGAAGAAATTCGATCCTGCTGGAAGGGCGGAAGTGTCGAAATTATTATACGACATAGGAGTTCCGATGAGTTTAATCCCGAACACTAGGAGGCGATATCCCTCGGGAATACCCGATATATCGATCGCGACTCGGGCCGAAACTTCGACTGGGCCTACGTTAATGGATACCCCTACCGGAAGATGATCAACCAGGGTATTACCCTGGTCCGACCCTGATAATACCGACCAACCCCAGAGAAGAATTGTAACCAGATCTCGAGCGAGATTACCTTGGATAGAATTCTGATATTGAAATAAAACGTATAAATGTATTTCATGTATTTGACTTCTTTATTTAGTAGTACATATCACACGACAATAGAGTAATATATATATATACATTCGATTAATACCTAAAGATTGAATTTATAAAGTTGCGATCTATTACGGGTAAATACATATCGTATCTAGTATTGATGAAATCATTAACAAATACATCATTCGAATATTTATCATCGGAAAACATCCGGATAATTTTATGAAAAGATATATTCAGACATCTCTGAATTAGGAAATATAGCGTATACTGTCCGCATACAGTGGTTGATACACTCTGCAGTTGTTTAGTGGCAAAGTAATAGTTCATACCTAGTCCATACGCTATAGGCACTAATCCATAACTATCGAAAAACTGTATATCATATCTATTTTCGTGGAAATAGGCACACCAATGAGAACCCCGACTATAGCTAGGGTCAGTGTTTATAATATAACAAGCCGGATACGAAGAGATTTTACGAGGTAAACGATCTATCAGGAAAACTCCTAAACTGAAACGTTTTAAAATCGGATCTCTCTGTAAAATTTCTGTTAGCTGTATAAAATCCATATTCAATAGTCGATAATAACGTTTCGCCTCCGGTCCACCTCTATAATATTATCGAATTCACCGAATTATTAGATTTATAAAATGACGTGTCGCTCGCCCAAACTGGAGTTCGATCCGTAGATTACCGTTCTTGATTAGAGACCAGCCGGTTTCCGATAAGTCGGGAGACAGATCAAATGCTAGCAATCCATATCCTCGGTGGTATCCCTCTCTACTTATCTGATTCCCGCGGTTGTGATAAAGGGAATTCGTTCCGGAGAATAAACTATTATAACACCTCACGCACTGTATACCTTCAGCCGCTGAGAATGATGGCTGTAAAGGTTTCGACGGAATTTGTTTCTCGTCCACATAAACACAGGCAAATGATAAATCGTATAACTGGAAATTATACGGATTCCCGCCGTATACACCCGAGAAGGCTGAATCATCGATGAGTCCTAGGATAAGCCGTCTCGGTTGGCTCCCTAGATAGATATTGTCTTGCTGAAAAGTTCTCACACCCGCCTGTATATTAACGACTCTGACATCAGTTCTTTTTATGGGGTAACGAACGTTGATACCCTTTTCCAGAACCCGCTCATGAGCTAACTGACTAATTTGTACTTTTCTGACGAATAACGAGGCGTGGATGATTTCGAATTTAAAATCGGCCGGGTTCACGGAACTCATCAGAGTGAATGCGTCTTTATTCCTAATGAATCTGAATTTTATATCTACTCCATTCAGTATCAATCGATCCTGACTCGTGATATCGGTATGTACCCGACCGATGAGATCGAATACTTTACTCTCAGCGCTAAAAAGCGCTCTCTTAGTTAGACCGGCATTCCCCGCTCCCGCATCGGCTAGCGGGTTGGATACAGCCATTCGACCCGCTTGATACTTGTACCATAGTCCGTTGGTTAGCTGTGATTCCTTCGCATCGTCACAAAACGATAACAAAGTTTCCATGACGGCTCTGTAGGCGTATGTATTCGAACTAGTGGAAATCACGCGGTCGTTAATAGTAACCTCCACCTGGGAAAATAGACTGGCTATGGGATAATTGACACATCCTACGCGTGCGTCCTGTGCGAGCGGTGAGTGAGTGAGTGAGTAGGATTTAACGTCGTTTTCAACATTGTTTCAGTCATATCACGACGGTGCCTACATGTGCCAGAACACGAGAGTGTCCACAGTTCCTATTATTCTGGACACTGATCAGCCCAGTCAGTACAGCACCCGGTCACCCATCCAAGTATTGACCGAGCTCAACGCTGCTTAACTTCGGTGATCTGACGAGAACCGGTGTGCCCAACGTGATGCGCCGTACCTGTGCGAGCGGTGAACCGTCACCATTCGTTATTTTGCATTTCAAATAAAGTTGAGTCTGCGCGAGATCTACGTATTCCGTTGATGACTTGACAAAAAATTCGATTGGAGCCATATTCGATAAAACGGCTAGAGGTTGGAACTCTATCCACGTACTCTTCTCGATACTAGTTTGAGTTGTTGGAATTTGGAACAAGTCTAATTTCGATTTTACGGCCTCGGCCGATTTTTCGTGTATTAGAGCCATTACTATCAAAATGCTTCTCTCTCACTTGTGGGTATACGTCTTCTCCGTCGCTTAACCGGTCGACTGACTGATCTCCGACTATTGTTAATACCTCTTTTAACACCCATTCGATCCATAGTTTGATCAATCGCTTTACCGACCATAACTTTACCCGCGGTCGTACCTCTGGATTTTAAAGACTGTCCGAGATTCCTACCGTGTATGACGTCATTAGCCACGTTAGCCAATGTTCGTTTAGCTACAGCGGCTATGGATTTCAGACCGCTCTTCAGTATAGGAAAGGCCATTTTCGCTAGACTTCCAAACAAATTCGATAAACCAGCTCTGTGTTGCATAGAAGCTCCGTGAAACACAGGAATCATTCCACCAGCCTGACTCATGTAATAATTCCAGTAGGCTGCGTCGTCGCATCGATAAGGAACACGCATGGTTGAATCTAAATGGGGCGCTTTCTGAAGTGTAGTGTACAGATGACCGTACCAGACCGGAAATGAATAGGTTCTCCGGTATCGTCGCATATAAGTATTTCGATAGAGTGCAAATTAATCTGTACCAAAGGGAGGTAATACGGTTGTAGGAATGTTTTCGATACCACAGCTCCATCCGTACCCTCCGTCGTTATCGCCCTTAATAACGGGACTCTGCTATCCCCGACGATTTGTGGCTGCACGATGTCGGAATATAGTGTTAACGGAGAACAAGACTACAGAGCGAGGGCTGGTTATAGTTTCGTGGAGTTTAGCGCCGGCGTCGAAACCGAGTAATAAAGCTAATTCTTTATGTAGAAATATTTTAGCCCCCGATTTTATTTCTATTTTACAGCGACCTCGCCCCTTCGTATAGATAAATTTTATGTGAGGAGTTCTCACTTTGGAATTGATTTCTCTTATGAGCTGGGTCGGGCTTTCGTAATTGTCCGACTTGATCGAGGTCATTACGATCTTACCATCGCCCTCCTCATACGCGATATCACAACCCTCAGGCGGTAAATTACCCCAAGTTTTAGGGTATTGAATCTGACATAGGGCAACCTCAAAAGTGTCATCTAGTTGCAGACCTTGAAGTAGATGCGTTTTATAATTATGGGTTTTGTTGTCGGGATAACTCTTCAGACTCGAATTACTAGGTAGGGTGATGTAAAACTGATTCATGGTCGAGTTGTTTGGATTTCACGCTCCGGGACCCAGGAATCGAAATCAGGCGGATAGCCTAACCATCGAACTAAGCAAACTTTCACCCCTCTACGAGTGCGCCTTCTTAATACCCTTTCCACTAGGTAAAAATCGTCCTCGGATTTATGTACTTTTTGTAGCTCGAGTCCGAAGAACGTGCCTTTGATAACTTCACCGTTGAAATCTTTTATTCGATATACAGGCGGTATCCTGGGTATTCTCTCACACAGAATACCTCTCGAGTGAAAATTAGCTGTATGTCCTTTCTCAAATGTTAATTTATCCTTACTAATTCGCACTTGATCGCCGACTTCAAATTTGAATCTGACTTTTTCGGGTATTCGCTCATTATATAAATAATTCCAGACATCCGCTTCAGCTTCTTCCTTTACTTCGATTGGTGCTCTACCTATACTCCTATGATATGACTTGATGTAACCGGATACGATATCGGGGAGGATATCTATATTGGCTGTCAGGTACTTGAATAGTAGAGTCTTCAAAGTTCGTAACTCGCTCGACACAGGAAGCCTTTATAGCGCCATAGGTATAGAAAAAATGTATTCCATATCTTTTTAAGAGTGCCTGGAATTGGTTATTTAGGAACTCCGTCCCTCGATCGCTCTGAGTAATCGAAACACCCGTATCCAGTATAGTTTTATACGCCCGTGTGAGCGCGGGACCGCTTTTACTTTTTAGAGGAATGACTCGAGCAAATTTGGAGAAAACATTGATACAAACTAACCAGAATTTATAGCCGTCATTGTATTTACTGTAGGCCGATAAATCCGCTAAGTCCAGCTGATGTTGGCTATTCAGACCACCGGTAATAACACGATTTCTCGTGAAACGTTTTCTAGCGGGTTTGTGCAGGGTGTAGGTATCCTGCTTAGATAACCATTCCCGAATGGATTTCCTACTAATATTATACCCCGCATCACTACACTTCCGGTATAACTTTTCAACGGTTCGAAGACTAGCCTCATTCGAAGGGTTATAAAACACATTTTTGAGGTATCGTTCCATCTCATATACAGCCCGTACGAAGATTATAAAACAACACAAAATATAGGAGTTCGAGATATATATATATATTGATAAAGAATATATATAAACATTAAACATATGTACAATCGCTATATAAAACATATAAACAATAATATATCCGCATTCATATACATAATGATATAGATAAAGCATATGTACGATAATATGTCCATATTCATATACTAAATCATATAGTTCATTTCGTTCAGTTCCCACAGTCCTTGTATCAGTTATAT